>PVLC010005327.1:0-77338 GCA_004027655.1 Graphiurus murinus | reverse complement strand
ACGCTTGTAATCCCAGCATTCGGGAGGCTGAGACCGGAGGATCCGGGTTCGCGGCCAGCCTCAGCTACCTAGTGAGGCACTCCGCAACTTAGTGAGACCCGGTTTCAAAATAAAGAATAAAAAATAGGGCTGGAGGTGTAGCTCGGAGGTAGAATGCCCCTGAGTTCAATCCCCAGTACCGCAAAAAAAAAAAAAAAAAGATAGTGAGGATCAGGGAGGAGAAAGGGACTAGCTAGCTATCATTCACCCTTAATTTAGGCAGTAGTTGGGGTGAAGTGGGTGCAAAATAAATTGCCTCTGCTTGATAAAAGTGGGTGATGTCTCCTCTTAAGTTCTCACTGACACAGTTTTTATTTAGAGCCTCTAGAAATTATTTTAAAATAATAACTGCATACTATAGATGGAGTAGATAAAATGTTAGAGAACATGGCTGATTTTGCACACAGATTTCGCTGAAAAAAAAAAAAAAAAAGGATAACAATTAAATGCAGAAGGCAAAGCAGGGAATGGTGGCTCACACCTGTAATTCCAGTACTTGGAAGGCTGAGACTAGAGGATCCAGGCCAAATAAATAAAACAGGCAGAAGGGAGAAAAGTCTGTCATTTCCAATGCCCGATCACCAGAATTCCTGCACCTAAACAGAAAAGGGGGAGGGTTCAATTGCCCACCCACAGTGGTAGCCCTATAGTTTTCCAAAACCTGGGGATGAAAGGCACACTTGGCAAAGGCCTAGCTTAGGACCACTTTGGCCAAAATAAGAGATATTGTGATCACATAATTCCTGTCCCTGGCTTTCCACTTGTCCAGTGTTGCACAGAAAATCATTAAGAAAACACCCCAAGTTAGGGCTCCAGAATTTGGAAATCTGGTGGCATCTAAGTCAATTGCAGAAAAAGAAAAAAAAATAAATAAAGCATTCGAAAGGCATGGACAGCAAGCAGGTGTATCTCCTACCTGCCAGATTCGCTTTTCCATTCTATATTTGGGTTTTCAAGTCAGTAGTCCTTGACTTATTTAGGGAAAAAAATAAATTGGGATTCCTATTAATATTAAAGGGTAATGACTCTGTTTAGAATTAAACGTTGTCAACCAAATAAAAGGGGACGAGATCCTTTGGAAAGCCAGAGACCCCAATTATTACCAAGCATGCCGCCTTTTGTACACAGCATATGTTCTTAATCTAAAAAAAATCTTTTCACCATTACTCAGAAATCTAAATCAGCGACATTAAAGCCATTTTCTAGTGCTCGTCCTTTTTTTTCTCCCGCTTTTCCTCTTTTTTATTTTTTTTTTTTCAACAGTGGTGTGAAAGTTCAGATACTCTCCGCCGTGAGTAAAAAGCTCTGAAAAACAGCTAATGTGCCAACACCGGGAACATATCCAGGCCCATGGTGCGAAAATGGAATATGTGCTGTTGAATTATTATTTTTGTCCTTTAGGTTTACATCTACGCCCTTGTATTATGTAAATTTCCAAGAAGCTGTGAATCACAGGGTTAGGTAGAGGAGCCCCCCCTCCCGCCCGCCTTCCCAGGCAGCAGGAGCCAGCCGACCCCATTCAATCCTGGAACGATTCACAGCCTCGCTCCTTTCTTCTTCCAGCTTCTTACCCTAGACTCAACTTCCCTTCCCACCCTCAACCCAGCAGCCTTCAGGGGCTGGAGGCTGCAGCCTCCGCTGGGGGCGCAGCCGAGGCCGGGGGTCCGTGACGTCAGTCTGCCGCCCCTGGAGGTCACCGCGGGCGGTAAGACCAGGTTCCGCAGGCACCAGCGTTAACACCAGTATTCGGCGCGCTGTGTTCCGCGGTGTTTTCGGGCTCTCTTCCTCTGTGAGTCTAATTTCAAAGAATTTACTGAACTTGAATAAAGAGGAGATGGCGGGAAGAGAAAATGGGGGGAAAAAAAACAAAAACAAAAAAACCCTTCCAAATTAATTCAAACTAAGAAGGCAATGATTTAACTCAATAGTGGAATCAGTAGCAAGATTCCCTAATGATGGGTCAAGCCTCTTTCTCCTGGGGATTTTTCTTAGCGCGGATGTTAAACTCTTCAGACGCGCACACAACGCGAGTCTGGGGTCTGGTCTGGGAGAGTCTAGGGAGGGAAGGAAGATAGCCGCAGTCTTCACCATTTCCTAGAAAACCGGGCTGGCCGGCGGCTGAGCGCTACCTGCGCGCCCCGGGGCTGTTGGAAGTCAGCTGGAGGTGGTCCCGGGGTACGGCGCTGGGGGGGTGGGGTGGGCGTCTGGGTTCCTCTTTAGGAGAAGCGCCCAGCTTGAGCGCCCTGCAGAACTCTAGGATCCGAATGTAAGGATAAATTGAAGTGTGGGGCCAAGAGGGCAAGGTAAAAGGAAACAGGCTTTAACTTGGAGAAACTAGCTAGGAAATTCTCTCCCTTTCTCTGGGACAGTAGACGACACCATTTCTAAGCATCAAATAGTTTGGAAGGGAGGTTTCGTCGAGGTGGGTGGGGAAACCCAAAAGAGGACGAGGGACGGGAAAGGTTTGCTGGAAATCTACTTAGAAGTGCTTTGAAATTAGCTTAAGAACACGAAAACAAAACTTTTATTAATAATAATAATAATAATAATAATAATAATAATAATGATGATGCACTTATTCCTCCGAGGCGCCCCACGCAGCCAGGCCGGTTTTCTTTCACCTGACAACTAGATTAAATAACCCTTCAGTTACACCCTGAGTCGTCAAAGCAAAGCTATTAGTGTATGTTCGGTTCAAAAACTTTTCAAACACGGGCTCTCCGCCATCTGTTACTAGGTCTCTTAAACCGGATCCGGCGCCCCCTCCCGAAACTTTAGAGCCACCCCTCCTTCTCCCAGCTTGGAGGGTTGAAGCCTCAGCAAGACTCGCGGGGCTGCTGAAAGGGGGAGGGGGAGCGCGACCACGCCCGGGAGGGGCTGCAGGGCCAGAAGAGGGTGGTCGGACCGATTGGCCCAGCCGACCCACGTCGAGGGCCGGCCACCAGGAAGCCCGGCCAGGGTTGCAGAGCGGACCTTAAGGCGCGCAGGGCTGCAGACCTGCGGGAAGGCCCGGCAGCTGGCTGCCACTGGAGTTTCGTCTCAGCTCCCCAGATTCCTGGAGCCACCGCCCCCTAGTCCCTCCAAGGCAGCTGCACGGAGTTCGGCCGCCGCCAGTCTTGCTAACGTCGTTTTAACTATTTGTCACTCATCCGCAAGAACCCAGAGGTGGAGAGCTCGAGCGGGGAGAATTTTCGGCTTTCCTGGTTCACTTCGGGCTTCTATTAGATGGCTCTGGCTTTGGGAACCGAATCGTGAATGAGGCCGGACGCCTGGGCTCCTCCACCAATAGCAGGAACCTAATTCCCCTGGACAGCCAGGGCCCCAGGCGCGGAAGACGTGCCGGGATGGAGGCCGAGGGCAGCGGGTCGGTGCTGGGCGCTCCGGGGCCGGGGCGGTTGTCTGCTGGAGTTCAGGAGGTAATGATTTATAAATGTCTCTTAGAGATTTCTGGCTCAAGGATTTTTATTTACCTATCTAGCTCCACTATTTCTGTAAGCTCATTCTTTGCTTAGAACGTCTAGTATCACCATTTTATTTCTTGGGATCATTTAAGGAAGCGAGTTTGAAAATAACATCAAAACTGCTTTAAACCTTGTGGGTAGAATCAAGGAAAGAGTCGCGCTGCGTATTGAGTATGGTTTTTATTTTGGACCACAAGATGACTTTTGAAAAATTGTCTGGGGACCGCTGCAAAACGCGAATCAGCCAATCGCACTAACCAGCTTTTCCTATCTTTGCAGACCAGTTACCAGTGGGGTGCAAATAGCAAGTTCTTCTAATAGTTCGCCTTCCAACATTCAATAACATCGTTGTAAATTATGAGCGAAACTTTGCTGGTTTTGTTGCTTGCCTTTTAAAGCAGCTCCCAGGAAAAGGTTGGAGAAGTTGGGTTCCTTGTTTATAAACTTTTTCCATCAAGTTCGGCCCTGACTGGTAGCTTCACGGTCCAGAGGTCCGGAGGGACTCCTTTCAGAGGCCTGTGGGAACCGGTGAGAAAAATCGCAGCGTTAGTGTAGGGGCTTTCGAAACCTAGCAGACCAAGTGGTCACTGTTTGCAACTCCGGCCTGCCCGCCGCCTCATCAACAGCTCTCACTCTGGGGCTCTTCACTTTCTTTTACAAACTGATTTAATATGGAAATGTTGTTTTGGTAGGCAAAATTTCACTGGGCTTAAACGAAATCCTAGCAGAAAAGAAATGGTAACAACAAAGGTCTAGAGACAAACAACAGACCGCCCTCCCACTTGTACTCCCCCGAGAGGGGAGGGTTTAGAGTTCCCATACTAGTAACCTGTGATCGAGTTCTACAAGGCGCTTCACAGACTTATAAAATTAGCAAGAATTCTTTATTTGCTATCAAACTAAAAGCAAACTTGTAGTTTTCAATTTGATCTCGCTGCCCATATGTTTGTTATTGGGCTGGAAAGTTAGCTCCCCGCTGTGTTTTCATTAACTGTTCTGGGGTCTTCAGAAAGACTCTTCCCTTGAACCATGCAGGTCTTTCCTATTTGTGCCTTATTTCATCACCCATTCTCCAACACACAACAGAAGAAATAACAAAAGACCAGTCTGAGATAAAGAATGCAGAGAAATTTAGGAATGTTTTTCCCCTTCGACAAGTACTGTCTTAGGTTCTATTTATTAAACAGGAAAAAGTGTGAATGTTTCTGAGTGCCTTGGAGGGGGTAATAATAATAATAATAATAATAATAATAATAATAATAATGATAATAATAATAGATAATGTCTCTCCTGTCTCCTCCCTTCCTCTAGCTCACAGCAGCTAATAGGAAGCAAAAAAGAAGGCAGACTGTTGTTCCTGGTGACGGGATGGGGGTCAGGAATGTTTGATAGGCCTGAAAACCTTAAAAATAAGACCAGAGACAAAGTAATGCACTAGGCAGAAGGTTGGCTATGTTACAATGTTTTAGAATTCATTTTTATTTTAAAGAATTCAATAGTTTTTGTGACTTATTAAGGAAGAAGTAAAACAGATTATTTATTAATTTTTATTCTATCATATTACTTTTTATTTCAGGTTACATTAACCTTGACCAGAACTACATTTGCTTGTTACAGGGTCTTTGTAGCAAAAAAAAAAAAAAAAAAAAAAAGCCTGGGAAAGTTATGCAAGTTCTTGAGTAATACCAAGAATAGTTTTGAAACACTGAAATCAAAGTCAGATTCCCTAGAAAAAGATAACTTGTAATCACTTTGGAGGAGTAGGAATTTTTAATTATCATTTTCAGAAGGTCTTAATCAAAGTTTCATATCTGGCTTATTATATCAGGAATTGGTCTAGTTCCCTCATGATATCTCATGTAGGACAAACCGAACACTTAAAATTCGACTTTCACCAGGATTGCAGGTGGATGGGTAGGGCAAATAAATATTGCCTTTTCATGCTTGGGAAGGGGAGGACACTTAATCATCAGTTCTGAACCACAACAAAAAGAAAAAAAAAAAAGGAAGGATTATAGGATTCTCCAAGAAAATCCAAAGAATCTATAACAGACTTTCTGTTTTGCCATTAATAAAACAAACAAGGCTCCTTCAAGTTCTTTTTAGTAGGTTAAACAATTTTTAAGTGTTAAACCATTTTAGAAACATCTAAATTTGCCAAATAGATTCTGCATTTACTAATTTCTGCTATTTTCAATATTTGGAAATAATCAAATAGATGTGACAATAAGGTAGAAATGTTTCTTAAATACATTTTGCATACGAAGGCAGTCCTCACTTTATATAAATAACAAATATTAAAAGAACACGTTTTTTGGTTAGGTTTTGAATGGAAAATATTAACAAATATTTTAATATCAACACCTGGGTTTGTAAAGCACCTCTCCAGTCTTTAGGGTCAGCAAGATTAGGTCCACCTTAAGAACATAATTGGTGCTTTGCCACATTTGTGTTACTCAAATGACTCTTTCAAACACTTGCCAAATAGGCAAATCCCGAAAAGGCCAGTGAAAAGCAAACTGTTAAAATATTAACTATTCAAAACATGCATACTCCTTGGCCAATATTTCTCCTTTTTAATTTAGTGTCCATTGAAGGAGAAATTTACGGAGGTCAAATGAAGGCTCTTTTGCCGTTAACAAGAGGGGAGGGGGAGGAGGAGAAAGGAAGAGGGAGGGACACGCGACAAACGTAAAACTGGTGGCTTTCAGTCAAGAAGGCAGGTAAGGCTCCGGAGGCCGGTGAGTTGGATAAGTTAGCTTGGCGATGCAAAGTTTTCCTTTACCGGGCCGTTTTGTGCTTCTTTGCTTTTTTCTTAAAACCAGGCCCTTTGGCAAAGGAGTGGGCAGGAGGGTTTTGTTTTGTTTTTTTTCCCCTGGTAGGAAGCGGCAGAGAGGAAAGGGAACCTGAGCTGCTCCCCAAAAGGCAGCAATTAAAGTCTTAACCGACCCATCTGTCTTGGGATAGGGACAGCCACCCCCCACCCCGTCCCTCCAGCAAAGCCTATTCCGCGCCCTTTGTGTGAGCTGGGGAAAGGAGGAGACAGGTTCTGCGGCCACAGAGCAATAGGGGGGGGGGGAGAATTTCCAGTTTGGTGGAACTCTTTAGTGGCTGGGCCGGGACCACGGAAGGCCCTGAAGCGCCTCCTGGGCTGCCTGGCGCCTCTTCCCGGGCTCTGTCCAGATGGCCTGCTCCCAGGTCCTTCTGCCTTCTCCACCGCGTCCGTCTTCCCAGCCAGAAGTCGTCCTGTGACCCGAAAAAGGCACTCCCAGGCCTATCTGCTAAGGCGGGTAACAGAGAGCTAGACCCTCTCTCTTCCGGCCTCTTGTTGGTGGGTCCCCAACTTCAAATAGGACTCACTCTCCTCCCCCACTTTTTGAACAAGTGTTTCCTTACCTCCCACCCAAGGGTCCCTCCTTGTAGTTGGGCATCAGCCCTGTTCCAAGTTCAAGCTCTTTTTCGTTTGCATTCCTCTCGGTTCCCGGGGCTAGACTTACTCTCGCCTAACGCCAGAGGGGGGGTGGGGTGGGGGAGGCAGGTGTGGAGGCAGGTGTGGAGGATGCTTTGAGGTCATTCCCCTCGGTTTGATGTCCAATTTCCCATCTTTAGGTGACACTGGCCAGGGGCCCAACAATCCCAGAGTTTCTAGTCCTCCTTCTCCAGCCTCCCACTGCCGATCCTTTCCAGGGCTCTTACAGAAGGCCAAAACACCACGCTTGGCCAGATTCCTGGCAGCCATTCCACACTCGCCCATCCGGGGTTAACTCACCAGACAGATGGCACCTAGGAGTGCTGCGGGAAGCTACTTACCTCGGCTTCCGCCTGGGGCTCACAACTCGGTGCTCCCTCAGCTTCCTGGTGGCCCGCACAGCCGAGGCGCCTTCCAACTCCCCGCAGCCCCTAGGGCGTGCCTAACCCTGGGACTCAGCTCAGCGCGATGGTAGGCTCGCCTCGGGCTCCGCCCGGGAACTGCTCTCCGCGCATCCGGGCACCAGCAGCTGGAGAATCTCACCCACCGGCACTTTTCCATAACCCTCCAAACATTTGACCGCTACGCCCCAGGAATTTGGACCCCCTGTCCCACAGCCGGCGAGCTCGGGGCTTGGGGGCGTTGCTGGGGCACAGTCTCCACCAGCTCTTTGGGAAGCGCAGGTGTGGCGCCGGCAGTTCGCCCAGCTCTCCGCCTCACCGAGCCAGGGCACCCCGCTGCCGCCTGCTCTCGCTCTGCTTGGGGAGGCTCGCAGACACTGGCCGCTGGGGTGGAGAGTCAGGTGCTATATCCCTTCTCCTCTCTCCATTCAGGATTTTCAATGCTCTACTCGGAGAGAACCTTAGCAGAGTGCAGGTTCTTTAGAGAAATGCTCTTTCCGGGTTCTCTGTAGGAACTCCTGGAAATGAGCGCTCGCGTGGATTTGTGTGTATCCGGGGTGGGGTCCGATCCAAGTCAAGGTTTCCTGTGGTGTGACACCCGCTTATTCCTTTCAACTCCTCAACTTTGTGGATGGGAGTGCGTCTTTCCCTATCGCCACCGGCATCGCCCTTACAAAACCACAAACACATAACAAGCCTCCCAAGGCCTTTAATTCTCAGGGGCACCTCGGGAGGCCAGTTACCTGCTGGCGTCTTCCAAACGGTCCAGGCTTGGTTCGGGCCGGAAACTCTGGGATGACCGGAGCGCGCAACCCCGGGCCCTGGAGGAAGAAAGAGGGCTGTGGGAAGAGGCGAGCACGGCCCCGATCCTGACCCAGCGGAACCAAGCAAAGAAACCTGGGACTTCGCCGCCAGAGGCTTCCTGGCCAAGGCTTTCTGGAGCCTGGCGTTTGATAAATATAGTCTGGCATTTGCCCCTGAATTAGACTCTGTCTCCTTATTTAGCCCTTGCACAATGATTTTAGATGATGTCACTTAAAGCTAAACGAGAAAATTGATCTCAGATTTGCTTGGCCTCTAAAGCCTGGTTAAGCAGATTGAGAATTAAAAAGACAGAGGAAGCAAGGGGGAGGGGGCGGCTGGAGGGTTGCAAAGTCTGCGCGGGCGAGTGCTTGCGCGGAGGGGAGGGCGCAGCGCGCTGTGGAGAGCGCCCCCGCCTCTTTTGGGCGGGGGAACCTCACTCACCAATGAAAAGTAGTCGCTGACTGCAGAGGAAAAAAAAAAAAAAAGTTTTCCTGTTGACTGTTGGAAGCGAATTGAGCAATTATCTAGTTTACCTTCTCCTCTTGGAAGTTAACGATTGGCGAGATCTTGGCTGCGTTATTGACACAACACTTTCTATTGATAGAAATAAGTAGTGATTGTCCCCGAGTCATTGGTGCGCCAAGAACTCTGCGATGGGCTGGCAGGAGTCCATTGGGCTGGGCAGGCAGGTTCGGCTGGTGATGCTGGGGAGGAGGAGGAGGAGGCTGCTGGTGGTGATGGTGCCCGTCCTCCTCTCGGCAGGTCTGTGACAAGCAGAGAACGAGGCAACGACCGCGCAGCCCAGCCCTGGCTGAGGGACGCTGGCGACTCAGACATGGACAGTAGCTGCCACAACGCGACCACCAAAATGTTAGCGACTGCTCCGGCCCGGGGAAACGTGATGAGCACGTCCAAACCCTTGGCTTTCTCCATTGAACGAATCATGGCGCGCACCCCCGAGCCCAAGGCCCTGCCCGTCCCTCACTTCCTGCAGGGAGCCGTGCCCAAGGGGGACCCCAAGCACTCTCTGCATCTCAACTCGTCGATCCCCTGTATGATCCCCTTCGTGCCGGTGGCGTACGACACGGGCTCCAAGACCGGAGTGACCAGCTCGGAACCCCGGAAGGCGAGCTTGGAGGCCCCGGCTGCGCCCCCGGCGGCGCCCTCCGCGCCCGCGTTCAGCTGCAGCGACCTGCTCAACTGCGCGCTGAGTCTCAAGGGCGACCTGGCCCGCGACGCACTGCCGCTGCAGCAGTATAAGCTGGTAAGGCCGCGTGTGGTCAACCACTCTTCCTTCCACGCCATGGGCGCCCTGTGCTACCTGAACCGAGGTGACGGCCCGTGCCACCCGGCGGCCGGCGTAAACATCCACCCGGTGGCTTCCTACTTTCTCAGTTCCCCTTTGCACCCGCAGCCAAAAACATATTTAGCCGAAAGGAATAAACTGGTGGTGCCGGCGGTGGAGAAGTACCCTTCTGGAGTAGCTTTCAAGGACCTGTCCCAGGCTCAGCTGCAGCATTACATGAAAGAAAGCGCCCAGCTTCTGTCAGAAAAAATTGCGTTCAAAACCTCGGACTTCAGCCGAGGCTCTCCTAATGCCAAACCCAAAGTTTTCACTTGCGAAGTGTGCGGAAAGGTAAGTACTACGCAGATAGGGGATCTTCCTTCTTTCCTTCCTTCCTTCTCTCCTTTCCTTCCTATTATTTTTTTTTTGGGGGGGGGAGTAATTGTTTGTATACATTTGCTATACTTTATCCCCTCTTTCTGCCCCGTTTCAAAGTTTTCGATTTCCAAAGGCTTGTTTGTCTAACCTGTTCTCTGTGTGTTTAATTTTAAGGTCTTTAACGCGCACTATAACTTAACCCGTCACATGCCGGTGCACACGGGAGCCAGACCCTTCGTTTGCAAAGTGTGTGGAAAGGGTTTCCGGCAAGCCAGCACCCTGTGCAGGCACAAGATCATTCACACCCAGGTGTGTTCATCTGTCTCATTTTTGCCGGGTATACTTGAAACCCTGCAGAAAAATGGCCAAGCAAACCTTACTCTTCAGCATAAGATTTTAAAAAATGTGTTAGCTGGGTTTGGGGAGAGGCTGTGTATTGTTTGCCTTTGTTCTGCCTAAAAGCCTAGAGTATCACTGTTTTGCTTGCCGGACTCCACATAATAGTAGCAAAATATCTGAAATGCTCTGCTTTTCCTTCTCCTGCTTAGGAAAAACCTCACAAATGCAACCAGTGTGGTAAAGCATTTAATAGAAGTTCTACTTTAAACACGCATACTCGAATACACGCAGGCTACAAACCGTTTGTGTGTGAATTCTGTGGCAAAGGATTTCATCAAAAAGGTATCAAATCCAGAAGATGTCTTTTAACCGTTGTCTTAACGAAAGTCATACTTAATCTTTTTGGGATGTTGTAGAAAACGTTTTTTAAAGTGCTGCCATTCTAACCACCTACCCCCAAGTCTGGTCAGTGTTAAAGAAAGGCATGCTTCATATACTAAAGGGATATTTTTAACCTCCAGTTCTCATTTTTATATAAACGAATTAATGAGTATGTATCATATGTAGAGACATCAAGGTTGATGTTTAAAAATAAACTTAGGAAATCGAGTGCCCTGCACAGGGGGGCAAAGGTGGGGTGGCTCTTGCAGGGACCTCGCTCCCTTCTTTGCCTAGGTTCCCTCTTTTTCAAGCTTCTTTCAGCATCACATTCCTGTCATCTCTCTGTTTCAGGGAATTACAAAAACCACAAGTTGACCCACAGCGGGGAGAAGCAGTTCAAGTGCAATATCTGCAACAAGGCTTTCCACCAGGTTTACAACCTCACCTTTCACATGCACACCCACAACGATAAGAAGCCTTTCACCTGCCCCACGTGCGGCAAGGGCTTCTGCAGGAACTTTGACCTCAAGAAGCACGTCCGCAAGCTGCACGACAGCAGCCTGGGGCTGACCCGCACGCCGGCTGGGGAGCCAGGCAGCGATCCGCCGCCTCCGCTACAGCAGCAGCCCCCCGCAACTCTGCAGCCACTGCAGCCTCCGCTGCCGCCCCCTGGGCCTCTGCAGCCCGGGCTCCACCAGGGCCACCAGTGATCGAGGCCAAGATTCTTTCCAACCCTAGCCAGGGGACCCCCCACTGCAGAGGCAGGGCAGGCTAGAGCTGAACCTCCTGGACGAAGCTCTTCTGTAGAACCCAGGCATGTTGGGTCCCACATTTTAGGGCGCACCGAAAGCCTCTGTATTCTTCGGCCTTTGCCTCTTGCATGCACCTGCTAAATGGTTTTGTGTATTATATTCTATATAGGCACTAACAATTATGAGAAATTTGGAGGGTTTTGTTTTATTTTTATTTTTTTTTAATTTGGGAAGACTTCATCTCGGGTGGAGAGATGGTGTTTGTTTTGTTTTGTTTTAAACAAATTTCTGCTGTATTTATTGAGATCTGTATTATTCTACCCGGGAATGCTGCACCATTTTAATTTTATTATTGTATATATTTACATTGTGTCAATTTGCCATCTCAAGATGCCTGCTGATTGTTTATCATTCTGTCCTGCCCGGAAATAACGAAACACTGTGTGTATGTTATATATACACGCATAGACTTGTGTGCCTGTAAAAGCACACTCATTTGTGACCACACAGGTACACATATACACATACTACACATTAGAACGGTGGTTCATTATGAATGAAATTGAATTTTGATTTTGATTCTTGCACGTGAAAGTTGATTCATTGACTACTGGAAATAAATACTTGGAACATGATTATTTAATCAACAAACCTTAGGGCTGTGTTCATGTTATTCAGCTAACAACCCCTGGTTCAGACCCTCTCATCCATCCTCATTTTAAAAAGTTAAACTTTGGATTAATAATACCTAGTGTTTTGGTCTCAATATTTATCAAGTGCAAAAAGTCTCTTCATATGGCTACCGCTTTGGGAAAGGTTATGAAATGTGGTAAAGTTCAGAGACTGAAGATGTTTTTCTAACAGAAACATGACTTTGGCTGGGGCCTTCTGACAGGTTTGCAACACACAGTCAAGTGAAAACAACATATCTAGGAGCCGGGTGTTAAAACACATTTTCAGGAACACATTACGATAATATCCATCTAGACAGATATCTATTGTGTGCATCCCGCGGGCCCATACTGACTTGTACACAGCTGGCAAAAAGAGCCTCCGTGTTATTCGTGTGTATGTATGTTTATAAACGAATATACTTCCATTCAAGGAGGAAACATGGATGAAAACCAAACGGTGGCGGGTGCCAGGTCCTTGAAACGCTTCAAGTGTTAATCAGCAGCTCCGCTGTGAGCTCGGGCTCTGGTGTTTTCTAACTGCAAGTCTCTCCTGTTTTCTTGCCAAAACAGTGAAACAACTGCTAAAGACTTTAATTAAGAGGGGTAATTAGTTCAGATTTATCAAAGCCGGGTTGTTATACTATTAGCTGCTCAGTAGAAGCTGCCAGACAAACTCACAGCCCAGCACCGTAGTCCCGCTGCAGCGGGGCCACATCCTGGGACAGAGACTGGGGACAGCTGGCAGAAGGGGTCCCGCCTCGCCGCCGCAGTCCCCGCCGCCCCTCCCAGCCTGGTTCTCCACCAGCAGCCGGGTGGGTGTGTCTTGGCCCCTCCCTCACCCTGGCGCTCCCGCGGGGGCTGTGGGCTGCAGGATCCTCCGCGGATCCCGCGGCGGGCGCTGGCTCTAGAGCGCCCAGGTGCTTTCTTCTCGTGCCTGGAGCTGGGCGGTCTTGCCAGCCCCAGGACCATCCGACAGTTGCGGTGAGGTGCGGTGCTGGTAGTTGGGGGTTAAATTTGCTGCAGCACCTCACTTTGGCGCACCCAAGGAGAGGCTGCACGCCGGGCGCGAAAGACCCGACCCCGAGGCAGGGGACCAGCTAGGGCAGTGCAGGGGCGAGGCGGCGACAATTTCCTTGGCAACCCGACTGTTCCAAGGCAGCAAAGGATCGAAGGCTCTAGGCCCCCGGAGTGGCCTAAGAGACAGGAAAGTGACAAAGTATGTCCGCCCTCCTCGCTCGAGGTGATCGCGGGCGAGAGGGTGAGCCAGTCCCATGGGGACACCCAAGCCGTGTGCTGCCCCGGCCCTTCCTGGTTGGGAAGAAAGGTTTGGAAAGCCAGAGAGTCCTGGCGCCAGGTGAGCCCATAATGTCTTGGAAAACAGCGAGGTTAAGATACCCAGGGTTCCTCCCAATACACACGCCTTGCGGGCACTGGGGCAAGCCCTAGCCTGGCTGTTAGATCTAATCCCGATGTTTCTTCCTGATCTCTTCACACCCCCACGTTGTCCTTAGTGGAGGCCGTATTCATGTTATAGTTGACTTCGAAAAGCAAAGCGATGGAGAATTTGGAAATTTCATATTTGGATAGATTCGGAACTCCTGGATCTGTCCATCGTAAGCACCATCTCTCTCTGAATAAGGCAGCTGACTTGATTATTTGGTCCCAGGCGATGTCCACTTTCCCTTGCAGCTGCCCCTGTGGCAGCAAGAGTTTAGGGAAAAGCCTCAGAGGTGATGGGTGACCACCTTTTCAAGGTGGCTTAGTTGGGTCTTGAAAGCATTTGCGATCAGGGATCCCGGTAACTTACAATGCACACATTTGAACTTGCTCTTATTAAGTATTTGTTGAACTTATTCTCAAAACTCAAGATGTAATTCCTTTAGACATTCAAGGTGGCAAGATTGCACTGGTGAAAAAACAAAACAGACATCGTTGAGGAAAATTACAAAACCATCAAATATTTCCAGTTAGAGTGTATTTCGTGGAGTGTCCCATTCTTCTATGTTGGTATTGAAAAAAGTTGTCCATGGAAGAATACTATTGGTTTATTGCAATGTAGAAAGAAATAAGGGAGACAGAGAAGAGGAGAAAGAAACAGAAAATAGGAAAGACCAAATAATACACGATTTGTAATTATAAAAGGACTTGCATAAGGTCTGATTTGGGATAGTTCAGTGGTTTCAATGAAGCAGGCAGAGGAAAGGGTCTGCCAGGTTATAGACTTGAGCAGCCTGGAGTGTTGGAGTAAAGAACAGGAGGTCGAGAGGAAATTCTCTAAAACTAAGCACCCGAGAGAACTACTTGTTAGGAGGTGGATTGCCAATGAACTTTGATTTATGACAAAGCTCTCAGAGCTTGGTAAACATCAAGAAAGATGTCCTTAGAGAGAGTATGAGTTTACGGATTAAGTTTATGGGAGAAAGAAATTATAAAGTGAGACTCTTAGCTGGTCATCAGTAGAAGATCTTATGCCCCCTCCCCCAACAAATATTGAAAGGGGAATTTTCCCTTAACTCTCTAATCTCTCTGTATATGTGGGTGACTGTGTGTGCATGTCTTGTGGGCCTTACATAGGTTTTTATGCTTCCTCATAAAACAGGTAACCTGTAATTATGAACAGCAGCTTGGGTTTGTCTTAGTCCATCTTCGTTTTAACAGAAGTTAGCCAACAAATTCTCTCATGTTTAGTGCCAATGAGAAGCCAATATCTAGATAATCTATTAAGGGAAATGGTTTATCTTTAACTTCCTCCATTGGAATTAACTTTGGTACAGAGGAATAGGGATGGCTCAGCAGGCTGTGGGGACCAATTTTAGAAACTTAGCAACCCACCTGGAACTTAAATATTGTTTAATTTTTGAAAATCAGAATACTGTAGAATGGAATTAACAATGTAAGAAGTGAATTCCTATCTACTTTAACACAGAAACCAACTCCTGATTCTAATAATCTCTTTCCAAAGAGTATAATTTTTTAAACTTTAAAATTTTAGCTGTGTGTGTGTTTTTTGATGTGTGTGTGTGTGTGTGTGTGTGTGTGTGTGTGTGTGTGTTTTACTGGGGATTGAACTCAGGGGAGTCCTACCTCTGAGCTACACACCCAGCCCTTTTTATTTTTATTTTAAAACAGGGTCTCATTAAGTTGCTGAGGTTCTTACTGATTTGCTGAAGCTGGCCTGGAATCTGTGATCCTCCTGCCTCAGTCTCCCAAGTGCTGAGATTACAGGCATGCGCCACCATGCCTGGCTAAGGTTTTAGTTTAAGATCAAGTTATTATTACAAGATTAGAACAAAGTTGTCAAATTCTACTAGTAAATGCAAGTATTGCTTAGAGGCCTTATCAAAATAATTACTTGTTAATGAGGTTTGAAGCTTAGTGGGTTTCTTATGGAACTTTGTTTCTTTCCAAATATAGGAGAAATTCATCTACAAGATGTAGTGAAATCATATTTCCCACAACCTATGTATCCCATTTAATTGATTTTTCCTTTATATTACTGACAGTTACTAATGTCAGAAAACATAATTTTGCTAGAACTAGTGCCAACTTAAAGAATTGACAAAGAAGTAACTATAATAGGTGTGTTTTATCTTTGTAAAAGTATTTATTCCAAAACATGCAATTCCAAAATATAAATGATCTCAAATTTGAAATTGAGGCAGAAAATAAAAATGTTTCTGCATAATTTTATAAATGCTTGTATTGGGAAAATCTTTTTTATTCATGAAATTTATTTTAAGAGATCATGACTAGCTCTTTTATCAAACAGAGAACATTTTAAAGAGAATAAAAATGAAGCCAGACACCATGGCACATACCTGTTAATTCTAGTACTTGTGAGGCTGAGACAGGAGGATCACAGGTTTGAAGCCAGCCTTGGCAACTTAGACCCTGTTTCAAAATAAAAAATAAAATAGTCCTGAGGTGTAGCTCAGATATAGAGCTTCTTTGGGTTCAATCCCCAGCACCTCACCCCCCAAAGTAAGACTAACTGAATCCCAATGGGTAAGAATAGGAGCCAGTCGTGGTGGCGCACGCTTGTAATCCCAGCATTTGGGAGGCTGAGACCGGAGGATCCTGGTTCACGGCCAACCTCAGCTACCTAGTGAGGCACTCCACAACTTAGTGAGACTTGGTTTCAAAATAAAGAATACAAAATAGGGCTGGGGGTATAGCTCAGAGGTAGAATGCCCCTGAGTTCAATCCTCAGTACCAGGAAAAAAAAATAGGAAGTTCTTGAAAAAAAAAATGTATAAGTTTTTTTTTTTATACTGGAGATTGAACCCAGGGACATTTTGTCTTTGACCTACTCCCCCAACCCTTTTTATATTTTATTTTGAAAAAGGATCTTCCAGGTTCTTGGGGGTCTAGCTAAGTTGCTAAGGTTGGCTTTGAACCTGTGATCCTCCTGAGATTTCAGGTGTGTGCCACCACACCCAGCTGAAAAAATAATTTTAAATCCAACAAAACATTGCCTTTGTCTTGTTTTGCTAAAACAAGATTCATCTCACATGAGAAGTTATATGTTTCCATTAGGGTAATTAAAAACTGAAAAACTGCATTTATAAGTACAAGATACCTTGTTATGAATTTCATTGCTTCTAAAAATTAATGCATATATCCATTTCAGCTCCAGGGCAAAGTAAAACAAACAACAATATGCTAATCAACACATTGGTCATCTGTGTACTCTCGATGTTAAAGCAATTGCCAGTTTAAGCCACTTCAAGCAATAGAGAAAAGGAACCCTGGTGTCTAAGTGACCTTGATAGAAAAGTTTCCCTCTGTTGTTGTGTTTTTCTGCATGTATTGTAACATGTTACCAACAATGAACTTTGAGGAAAAGTCAAAATTCATCATGGAGTAGAATAGGAACAAAATTATGACAAATAACTGAGTACATTTTCTGTTCAAGAATGAGGTGGTATTGGTGTCCCATGAAATCACGTTGCTATAGGTCTTTGGGAGATTAAGTTACTAAGTAAAGATGGAATAATATTCTGCCAATACAAGTCTCCAGGGTTGATATTTTGCTGTCAAACAAACAAGTGTTGCTCATGGGTACAAAGGTGTGAGAATAGGGAGATAAAGCACCAAGCATCAGTTCCTATGTGGAGCTAGAAATTTATCCAAAAATGAAGAGATCTCCACCTTGATTTAAATCTATTATTCTTGATAGAGACATTATAGACTTTTTGTGTGGAGAAACCTGGAAGTCCAGCCCACTGCATGAAGCTCTAGTGATAGTAACAATAAGGGGACATCTTTTTTTCTTTCTTTTCCTTCCCTTCCTTCCTTCCTTCCTTCCTTCCTTCCTTCCTTCCTTCCTTCCTTCCCTGTCTCCCTCCCTCCTTCCTTCCTTCTTTCTTTTTTTCAGTGGTGCTGGAGATTGAACCCAGGGATATTTTACCTCTGAGCTACACCTGTAGCCCTATTTTATTTTGAAACAGGGTCTTGCTAAGTTACTGAGAGCCTCTCTAAGTTGCTGAGGCTGGCTTTGAACCTAAGGTCCTCCTATTTCAGACTCCCAAGGACTAGGATTAAAGGCATGTGCCATCATGCCCAGAAAGTTGACATCTTTTGATAAACCACAGTAAATATGTAATCTATCAGTTAAGTGTGAACCAAATCCAGAGTATGTGGCTTTGCCAGTTTGAGCTACCATAGCATAACAGACAAGGTAGGTTAAAAAGCTGACATTTATTTTCTCACAGTTCTGGAGGCTGGAAGTCCCTGATCAGGTTAATAACATGACCTTATTCTGGCTTGCAAAGAACCACTTTCTTACTGGGCACTAACATGGTCTCTTCTTTGTGCCTTCTGGGGGTCTGGGTGTGGTAGGAGAGAAATCAAGCTCTATAATGTCTCTTCTCATAAGAGCACTAATCTCATCAGACCAGGGCTCCATCCTCATGACCTCACTTAACCTCCCTTACTTTCCCAGTGCCACATGTACAAATACCATCGTATTCAGGGTCAGGACTTCAATGTAAGAATCTTAAGGGGGACACAAACATTCAGTCTACATTCATTTTGGAGTAAGACATTCCAATAGTGTACTTCGATTACACAAAGCTCTGAGTAAAGATGGACTAATATCTTAAAATTTCAGCAAAATCCAAATTTGGGAAATTCTTTTTAGGATAAACAGCTCTGTAATCCAGTTTATGCCACTAATAATTATAAGGGAGATGAGGAAGAAAAAGGGAGATGAAAAGGAAGGGGGAAAGGAGGAGGAGAAAGAAAGGAAGAAGAAAACCTATCCGTTCACAGAGATTTTTAAAAACAGAATAACCCAGAATAACCAGCTTGAAACAGTAGCACATACCTATAATTCCAGTACTTGGAAGGCTGAGACAGGAGGAATGTGGGTTTGAAATTGGCCTCAGCAATTTAGTGATCCTACTTCAAAATAAAAATTAAAAAGGTCTAGGGCAGTAGCTCAGAGGTAGAATGTCTCTGGGCTCAGTCCCAGTATCAAAACAAACACAAACCAAAACAATATAAAATCCCCAAAACTCATAACAATGAATGCTATGTCTGAATATTACTTCAATTTAATTCCATCAATCAACTATAAAAATAAAAGTCACTTATGACATCTGAGACTACTGGGAATTGGAGTACTCACAGATACTGAATGAAACTAAGGAATTATGTTTTCATTTGAGAAAAAGTATTATTGGATTAAAAGTAGGTCTGCTAGAGCTATATATTCAACAACTTAAAGGTAAAATGACAGATGTCTGTGATTTGCTTAAAAATGATATGAGAGAAAGAAAGTGGGCATTAGTGCAGGTCAAATAAGACTGGCCATGAATTGATAGTTGTTTAAGTTAGATGGTGGTAGATAAGATAATATTATGCATACTGAATGTTTTTAAGTTTGAAATTTTACATAATAAAAAGTTTTTAAAAAAATATCTTATGTAAGTTATCATGTTACAAAATATTTTCCCCTAAACACACATAATCCTATGTAATTGTTTTAATATAAACACTTTAATCTGATTATGTTATTAATACCATTACAATACAGATCTTTAAGCATTTGTAGAAATGTTTAAAAATTAAGATGAAATGAAGTATGTAGGATTTGTTTGTTTTGGTACTAGGTATTGAACCTGGGGCGTTCTACCTATGAGCTATACCGCTAGCCCTTTTTTCCCTTGGTTTTTGTTTTGAAACAGGGTCTTGCTAGTTTGCTGAGAGTCTCACTAAGTTGCTGAGACTGGTCTTGAACCTGAAATCCTCCTGTCTCAGTCTTCCATGTACTGGGATTACAAGCATGTGCCACCACACCCAGCACTTTTTATTTTCTATTTTGAAACAGGATCTCCCTAAGTTACTGAGAGTTTCACTAAATTGCTCATGGCCTTGCTAAGTTACTGCAGCTGGCCTTGAATATGGGATTCCCCTGTCTCAGACTCCCAAGTATTGGAATTATAGGCATATGCCACCATGCCAGGCAAGATATGTAGGACTTGAAGTAGGAAGAGAAATGGGCTTTGGGATGCCTTTCAATAATTGTCAGTTAATGATGAAAGGAGAACCAGTGCTACTCCACTGAGAAGATGAAAAAGTTAAGAACAATGACAATAAAAATTTATATTGGTTTGGATATTTTAGGTAGTGAAGGAGAAACATATAGGTGGAGGAATATTGAAAGCCAATACTAGACATAAAAGAGAACTCTCAGTATCACAGAGTCACTGAGCCCCAAACCTGGGATGTACAGCAAACCTTCCAGAAAATCAGAACTAAAACTCAGCATTCAATGATTCAAAATGCAAAGCGCCAGCTTAGTTGCTGGGTACATGTATTAGTCAGCTTTCTGTCACCATAACAAAAGAAACCACTTGTCAGCAGAAAACATTTATTTTGGCTCAGGGTTTCAGAGGTTTTGGCTGCTTTGGGACATGTGCAAGGAAGCACATCATGGTGAGGAGACAGTGGAGAAGCAAAGCTGCTCAACTATGGGCAGTGGGAGTGGGGGAGCAGGAGTGAGCAAGCAGGGAGAAAACAAACCCTTCCAGAGCAGGCACCCAGGGACCCACTTCCTCCAACTAGGTCCCATTTCCCAGTAATCCACTCAGCTATCAGTGGATCGATCCACTAATTAGATCAGAGCCCTCAGGATCCAATAGTTGCCTAAACGCCCCACCTCTGAACCTTGCAGCACTGGGAGCCATGCTTTCAACACAGGAACTTTGATGGGACATTCCTGATTCAAACCTTAACATCTGCTAACGGTAGATGAGAGAGTAGTATGTGAATTGGTTGGTATTCTTTACTTTTGAGATAACTTAATATTTCCATTTATATGTGGTAGCTTCCCCTTATCTATGGTTTTACTCTCTATAATGATAGTTAATTATGGCCAACCACAGCCCACAAATATTAAGTGAAATAAACAGTTCATGTTTTATACAGCATACCATTTTGAGAGGCATGATGAAATCTCTTACCATCTCACTCTATCCCACTTGGGACATGAGTCATCCTGCTGTCCAGAATACACATTACACACCTGTCAGTCATTTAGTAGCTTCTCAATTATCACATAGACTGTTGTAGTGTGGCAGGACTGGTGTTCAAGTACCCCTTCTTTTACCTAACAATAGCCCCAAATTGTAAGACTATTATTGCAAAGGAGACCTCATCTCAGTGCATAGAAGATGGAAGTACTGATTAATTCTAGTACTATGCGGCAATGCTGCTGGAAACATAAGAAAAAGCAAAATATGTATAGGGTTTTGTACTATCCATGGTTTCAGGCATCTACTGGAAGTCTTGGAACATGAAAGGGGGGGAGGATACCATATCAATATATTTAATGTGGTATACAAAAAGTCAGAAAAGTAGTATGATAAAAAATAAAATGGGCCAGAAGCTAGGACTACATGCAATCTCAGAAAATATTGCATTCCATTGGATAAATCATGGTGTGTCTTTATACATATGTATACTGTATTATATATGCTATATTATATATACCTATATATAGTAATTTGTATATCATATATAATCAATTAAGCACAGATGTTTCATAGAGCTTAAAATATAATAAATCAAATAAATTTCAAGTATGTGTTAGATTATTTCAGACTTCATCCCAGAACCTATAAGACTCCTGGGATGGGAGCTTGAGAAAAAATCTGGGAAGTGCTGTGAATGCTAAATCCATTGGTCAACAAACCTTTACTGTATGCCTACCATAACACAGGTCTTATACTAAATGCTGTTGTAATAGCAGTAAAACAAAGGACACTGTCCTTGCTTTGATGGATCTCAGGCATAATACATATATAGTTATAAATATCTAATAAATAATTATAAGTACAAAAATTATTGTGAAAGAGAATTGAGAACATCTGAAAGGAAGCTCTAATGAAGTCTCAGAGTAGAAGAGATGGATATTTGGGGAGGTTTTCCTGATTAAGTGCTTTAATGGAAACATTTTACTACTTTCAGTATTTTTGGTGTCAATAAGCTAGTTTTTTTTTTTTAAAAAATTATTTCAAGAAGAGATGAAATCTTAAGGAAGAGAGGAACATACAGTTCTAGAACAAAAGAGATTATGATTCTACTATGAGTCTCAGACAATGTTTAAAATCTGTAGAGATGTCTTTTTATTTTTTATTTTCTGGGTACTATGGAATGAGCCCAGGAGGGTTCTACCTCTGAGCTAGATCCTCAGCCCTTTTTATGTTTTCTTTTGAGACAGGATCTTGCTAAATTGCCAAGGCTGGTTTTGAACTTCCTACCTCATCCTTCTGAGTCTTTGGGATTACAGTTGTGTGCTACCACACTCAGAGAGGTGTCTTAAAATTTAGGCTTAAAATCATGTGTAGAGACAATTTTTTGTTCTTAATTTCAAAAGCTATATTCGGAGTTCTTTCCTTTAGCTGCTGCGGCCGTGGCTGTGAGTATGCTCAGGCTTCAGAAGAGGTTTGCCTCCAGAGTCCACCGCTGTAGCGGAAAGAATGTCTGTTTGGACCCCAATGAGGCCAATGAAATCGCCAATGCCAACTCCCGTCTGCAGATCCGGAAGCTGATTAAAGATGGGCTGATCATCTGTAAGCCCGTGATGGTCCATTCCCTGGCTAGGTGCCGGAAAAACACCTTGGCTCCCGGAAAGGGCAGGCGCACGGGCATAGGTAAGCGAAAGGGTACAGCCAATGCGCGAATGCCAGAGAAGGTAACCTGGGTATGGAGGATGCGGATACTGCGCAGGCTGCTCAGGAGATACCGTGAGCCGGGCGTGGTGGCGCACGCTTGTAATCCCAGCATTTAGGAGGCTGAGACCGGAGGATCTGGGTTCGCGGCCAGCCTCAGCTACCTAATGAGGCCCTCTGCAACTTCATGAGACCCTGTTTCAAAATAAAGAATAAAAAAAAATAGGGCTAAGGGTATAGCTCGGAGGTGGAATGCCCCTGAGTTTAATCCCTGGTACCGCAAAAAAAAAAAAAAAAAAAAAAAAAAAGAGATACCATGAATCTAAGATTGACCGCCATATGTATCACAGCTTGTACCTAAAGGTGAAGGGGAACGTGTTCAAAAACAAGCGGATTCTCATGGAACACATCCACAAGCTGAAGGCAGACAAGGACTGAGGCCCGCTGATCTAAGACCAAGGAGGCACGCAAGCGCCGGAGGAGCACCTCCAGGCCAAGAAGGAGGAGATCATCAAGACTGTCCAAAGAGGAAGAGACCAAGAAATAAAGCTCCCCTCTTGTGTCTACATAGTGGCCTCGGTGATCAGTATTTAAATAAGACAAGCCTTTATCTGTTGGGAAAAAAACCTATATTTGGTTCTTTTAGATATCATGAAAGAATGTCATACATTAGTATCAAACGTATAAGATACAAGTATAAATATTTTTATAAATTAATGAGTTGGTGTGTTGATCTTGGAGACTCAAAACATGAAACTTGATCAGGGAATGACTATAATATTATACTTGCTTACTAGTTATGGTTTCTTCTGGAGGAAGTGTATGTATTTCTTGGGCCTGGCATACTGTTATCTGGAAAATATTCTTTTCCTTTGTAATGGTGAGTAAAGATTGCCTGAAGCCATTTGCTTTCACTTGGCAAAGGTAGCAGGACACTGCCATTTTACCTTGGAGCTATGTGAATTTCCATGGTCTTTGAAAAACTTGAACTGCAGAAAATTTGACAGTCTCACCATCTCACAGAAAGCCTTATTGACTGTGGTAATTACATCATGATGATTGGCTTGGTAGAGTAGGAAGCTGGAAGTCTCTTAGATGCTTTGCTAAGTCACACATGTGAGAAGTTTAGAGAATAAGATCAGTGCAAATTCAGACACCTGTGACTGCAGAGATGTTTTAAAAGTGGCTTGGGGCATGTTGAGATAGTAACTCCAAAGTGAAAACATTGTTGCATCTCACATCTGCCATACTTAAGAAAAATGGTAACACAGTGCTTTTGGATTATAATGGTAATGTATAGTACATGTGAGATTCCTCCTTGGACTTGTGTGGGTTGAACACCTGCAAATTTTGAATGGGTTTTGGAGCAAAATGAGTCTTCAGTGCTGGTACAGGATGCAATTCAAATAGCACTGCAACAAACATTTCTAGCAATAGAAATGTCAGTGAGAAATCAGAAGGATGTATGGAGATTCTGTCAAGACTCATTAAGAGAATTACCCAGTAGATCCTTAGTCTTTGGAATAAAGCCACATCTTTTTTCTCAAATAATTATTCTGTTTTAGAAAAGAACTCTTGGTATATACTGAGCCCTAGCAAAGATTGAATGCCTGACAATTGTATATCAAATACTTAAAACCTAAATATCCCAATATGAACTGGGTATGTCTGCTCCAACAAGCTACAGAGTCTAGTACATGAAGCATTGATTCCATTATCAAAAGAAAGTGGTAGATTTGAAGCTGAACATGATTAAATCCTAAAGCACAATTTAGTTCCAAGAGTATCTGTTCCATGCTTTCTTGCTACCTATACTTTAATCCATAATTATGGCCCCTTGTAGGCATTCTCTACAGCAATTGACCAAGGAAAGGAAAAAAAAAGATGAGCATAATTTAAAGATCATTCTTCATGATATCCTGATTGCAGGACAATTTTCAGGGTGGCCCTGCACAATGAACCCAGTTTCTCCTCTTTTCTTGCTCCTTCTTCTCAAGAATAACTATAGAACATGTTGGGAATGAAACATTCTGAGATAAGGAGGAACTGGCTAGAAGAACCTAGCTCTGCTCCTGACTTTCCTAGAAAAGGATGGACTACAGTACTTTAGCCCAGCAATTCAGTGACCCCTGGGGTATAAAACCCATGGTCAACTGCTGTCCGATGTCCCCCACCTGTGGTGTGATGTGGCTACTTCTGCTCTGGGTGGCTTCCCTAGCCACAGAGAACTGGATTAACATGAATTCTAGGCTTCCACTTCCCCTTCCTGCCTAGCTGTGAGAAGTAAAGGTTCTTCGTTCAGGTTACATGAGTGTTCTGCCCCACTGGGCCCACACAAGGAGTAGAAACTGCAGCTCAAGATGCAGTGTCCTGAAGTAAACCGTGCAAGGTGAGCCTGCTTTGCACTGACTCCAGTCAGAAGTGACATCTTGAAGCCCAAACACAGAAACCTTCAAAGACAGTGGAAAGGGAAATCCTCTCTAGAATTTTTGAGCAATATATGTGATTACACACTTGAAGGAGCAATGGGAAGAAGTAAGAATATGCATTTATTTTTAAAGGAAAGCCAATTATTTCCCTACATGGCTGAGGATGGAGAAAGAACATGATTGGAAAATCTGTGAACAGGAGATAAAGAAAACAGACAGGTAAATAGACCTTTTCGAATGGGCCCAGCATATGAGGATATTTATGTTCCATATCACCAGCTACTAGTGGTAATCAATTGTGATCACATCTCCTGATTATCAGGTGGACAAAATGACCTGACTTGGGGACATCAATCAACCTCTCTCCCCAGCCATCACAAAACTTTATCAGTAAATTGATCAAGTGACCTTGGTGGCAATGGTAACAGCTACTCATGGGTTCAGTAGACTTCTCTTTTACTAGGGATAATCTGGGTTTCATGGCTGAATAACCTCCAGGCCAACACTAGAGTCTAATGCACAGCTTCTATTGTACGGTAGGACCCGACAGCCACCAGACAATGCAATTGGTTACATTGGATTCTTTTCTCATGGCCTCTGTCATGGAGAACAGAATGTTGTTTTTGGTGCAATAGGTCATCTTTTCTGTACATAGATTTGTTTTTCCTGAACACAGTATGTTTACCAGCATTTATGTTCATGACTTTTCTAAATTCTTCATTTACCATCATATCACATGACTTCTTTTGACCCAGGAATTTATTTTACTGTGAAAATGGAGCCAGTGTATATACATTCATACATTTCCAGTGGTCTCCTGTTACTACTATCTGGAAAAAATAGATCTATGGATAATGTACTGGTTTATTGTAGACTCAATCCTATGCTGGCTGAGAGATGACAGTGTAGCGGTCCTACATGGCACTGTATTCTTGAACCCAACAACTAGTAGTTGATACTGTTTCTCCATGCTCCATTCCAGTAGGAGTTAGAGAGTTTTGAGTGGCTCCTTTCATTATTACTCTTAAAAATTTCAGTTGCTGAATTTTACTTTCTATCCCTGCAATGGATTTTACAGTTGGGAGTACTTAGTTTCCAAGGCAGCAATACTATCATCAAGAGACACAGTCATGGTTCCACTGAAATAAAAATGCAAACTGTCGCTTAGCAATTTAGGGCTTGCAATGTTATTGGGTCAACGGGCAAAGACTTAGGTTATTGTATTGGCTAAGGTGGCTGATTTTTTTTTTTTTTTTAATTATCAAGGGGAAATGGGTTGCTGTTAAGTAATGGGAATGGGAGACTAATATATGGAACCTGGGAGATTCTCTAGGGTCTATTAATATTTTTATGTTCAATGACAGGATAATGAAGGATTAGAGCAAATATAAGTGGTAGGATCAATAAAGCTCATACCCTTGAGGAATAACAATTGCTTTACATTAAAGGGAGAAGTCCAACCAACTGAGGGGTATGGTGAAGCATAGATGCAAATAATTTAGTCAAGAGTGAAAGTTATGTCTAGAAAAACACTTTGATTATGGTTATAGGCACAAGGAATTTTCTGGAGCAAACTGGTCAGAAGTCTACTAGTTGTTGGAGGGAATTGTATGGCCAAAGAATCTATGAACCCAAAACCCCAAAATAGCATTTGACTGGGGTTTTGGAATAATCTTTGGATTTTCAAACCTAAATGAACAAAAAGTTGACTGTAAAAGCTATATTATCCCAAGGAAGGAATATTTTACTATGCCTATGTTGAATGATATAAAAAGGACCAGAAATAACTTCCCAGGGGGCAGGGCAGTGCCAGGGGTAATAGAAAAACAGATCCTCATTCCCAGTTTACCTTTTTGGGCTTTTCTTCTCTCCATCTTGACTCTCCAGATTTTCACTACCTGGGGTTTTCTGATACAACCAAATAGACAAAACATAATATTCTTCAGTTTTTCTAATTGTATTAGTGGAAGAATTTTTCTATATCAAGTTTGTCCACAATTGCTTGAAGAAAACAATGTTTCCTCTTTTTTACAAAGCTTCCCATGGGGCTTCTAATATATAGCTAGGACTAAGCATTTCTGTCCTAAGAAAATATGTTCTGTACTAAGAAGAATATTCTTAGTACTTAGAACAGTCATAGAAAATGAGAAGGTCCTGCCTCAATGACTAAAATTCATCAAAACAGGATTTTGTTGTTAATGAAAAAGTGATGTCTCTCTTCTAACATATCCTGGCAAATTGTTGTCTATAATTTAATGAAAACTTCTGTCATTTGGCTTAACCTAGGATTGTGTGTTTTATTAAAAATGTAACCAGTATGTAGGTAAATATATTACCTTTTAGTTTTATGAACAATTTAAAATATTAGATTATTAATTCACTGAAAAAATTAATGGCTATTATGGTTCATATTTGAACAAACATTAACAAATTATAAATCTGAAATTAAAATGTTTACTATATTTCATTTTACACATAAATGTCTTACATGATAATTTGGCTATAAAAATCAAATAGTTTAATAAATGCCCATAATTTTCTATCAAAATATGTGTGTGACAGTGTTGCTTGCCTAGCATGAGTCATTTTCTTGGTTCAGGTGTTCACATTCCAACTTGTAACTCAATTTTGCTTAATTTATATTATCATGTTTCACTTCCCTTGTCAAGGTTTTGTTGAGAGTGGGTAGTGGTGTGTTAGTAAATGTTTAACAACTGTGTCTCAAAAAAACAAAAAACAAAATGCCCTGATTTGTAGCATTTAGCAATATCCCTGGTGTAAATAATCCCACTGTGGCCAATTCAAGCTACCAGTGACATCAACTGGCTCACAAGATTCCTGGGAATTTAGCAACTGGCTTTTCCTAGCCAATATGAGCCAGCTCCAACACATCCTTGAGGGTGGACATCTGTCTGGGTCCCTATCAATGAGAAATGAGGACAGTCTTCTGGGAATTACTTTGGAGAAAGGTTTCATTACTCATTGAAAGAGATACACAAGAATAAACCAATCCATCTCCTTCTGAGTATTTTCCTAACTCCTTATTGTGAAAAAATATTCATCGAATTTAAGGTTTTATTTTGGTTATGGCTATATGTATATACTCATCACCTACATTGTACCATTGTTTTTTACTATACTTGATGCATTACATATATATCTACATATTAATCCAACAGTCCATTTTATTTCATGATGCATTTCAAAGCAAATTTCAGACATCAATATCCTTTTTGATAGATACGTCAGCATGTGTAATATTAACTAGAGCTCACTACATTTTATAGCTCTTTCTCTTTTGAAGTAAAATTTATAAATTAGATATACAAATCCTAAGTGAAAAAATATATACACTCATGTAACTCATACCCTTCTAAGTTAACTCCATATTCTGACCCAAGGGGAAATGACTCTTCTTTTTCCTAACCGGAATTTTGTCTGTAAATTTCACATAAATAAAAGCATGCAGTATGCATTCTTTTGTGTAAGACTCCTTTTATTCAGCATATGTTTTTGAAATTCATCCATATTGTTGCATACGTCAATAGTTTTTAAATTGCAGAGTAGTATTTCATCGTGTGAATGTATTGCAGTTGATTTAAGCACTCTCCTGTAATAGAAATTTGCACCCCCCCATTTTAACTTTTTTGAATAAAGCTACTATAAACATTTTTTGAAAGTTGTTTTAAATGTTTCTCTTTAGTAACCACCTAGAAATGGGATTGAAAAATACATGTTTTATCTGATAAGAAAGTGTTTTCCAAGGTAGTTAAAACATTTTACACTTCACCAAAAATATACAGCAGTCCCAATTGCTCTGCATTTGGCCAATATTTGATGCTGTTAGTCATTTTGATTTTAGCCATTGTGATGAGTGTACAGTGGTATCTCATTTCTTTGATGACTGATAAATGTTGAGCACTTTTTTTTTTTTTTTTTGAGGTACTGGGGATTGAACCCAGGGGCTTTCTACCTCCGAGCTACACCACCAGCCCTATTTTTTATTCTTTATTTTGAAACAGCGTCTCACTAAGTTACCAAGGCCCTCACTAAGTAGCTAAGGCTGGCCTGGTCATTAACCGGGATCCTCCTGTCTCAGCCTCCCAAGTACTGGGATTACAAGCGTGTGCCACCAAGCTCAGCTTATTGAGCACTTTTTAATGTGATTATTGGCCACTCCTACATTCTTTTTTAAAATGAAGGGTTTATGCAAATATCTAATTTATTTTTATTGGGCGCTCATTTTTATATCAGGTTGTAAGAATTATTCATGTATCCAGTGTTATGAGAAATGTGCTTGCTAAATATTTTCTCCCAGTCTGTGGCTTTTCTATTATTTTTTCTTAAAGGTAACTTTTGATAAACATTTTTAATACTGATGAAGTTTAATTTAAAAATCTTTTTTTCTTTTATTCACCCCTTTGACAATTCTATTCTTATTCCAAGTCACTGAGATTTTTCTCCCATTTCTCTTTATATGTATTATGTTTTAACTTTATATTTAGGTCTATAATCCATCTTAAATTTAATTTTGAAGTATGATATGAATAGGGGTTGAGTCTCATTTTTTTTTTCCATAGGCATATCCAGTTTTTCCAGCACCATCTGTTGAAAAACATTTCTTTTTTCATAGGATTGCTTTGATGCTTTTGTTGAGAATCAAATAACCACGTAATTGTGGGTCTATATGCAGGCTTGCTGTGCTGTTCTGTTGATATAGTTATCTACTTTTATTCTAATAGTATACTGTCCTGATTATGGTAGCTTTATAGAAAGTCTTAACTATTATTTTTTGTTTGTTTTCTTTTTTTTTCTGTTTTTTTGTTTTGTTTTGTTTTTTTACAAATTACTAGGAAAATTCTAAGGAATTTAGATTTCCATATCCACTTGAGAATCATCTTGTCAACTCATACTAGAAGTTCTGCTAGAATTATAATTGGGATTATATGGAATCTGTAGATCAAATTTTCAAAAAAAAAGATATATTCATAATTTTGAGACTTTCGAAAATAAACTTGTTGCCAATATATAGCCAAGTAGGAGAGTAAAGTGATTTGATGTAGACAAATGCTTATTTGGAGAACTATTCATCTTCAAATGGTATCAAATAATTATAAGGACAAGAAAAGTATCCTTATTTTGTGCAACACTTACCAGCCTGCAAGTTTTTATCTGACATCATCTAGACTGATCCTAGAGTTTGGACATGAACTAGGTGGTTTTCAGAGTCCATGTACCTTGTATTTAATCTGATAACTTTCCATAGATTTAAAACATGAGGTAAGATTTGCAAAAGCCCCAGTTTTTAAAACATGCTTTATTGACGAATAATGCATTACTTACATAATTCACAAAGTAAGGTATACATTATTTTAAAAGTAAATTCATAGATAGACTTGTGCAATCATGACCAAAATCTAAGTTTAGAAAATTGTTGTCCCTACAGGAAGAAATCCCATACATCCTTTCTACCCCATACACACCCTTCCTTCCTTCTCCCCTAAGCTCCAGTATTCTCAGCCATTTTGCACCAAAGGTGGAGTAGAGCTTCCACACTATAAGTCTGGGCTGTGTGGGTAATGGTAGACTGGATCCTTCTGGGACTGGAATAGAGTTTTCTGCAAAATGGAGCTGGGGAAAGGGATGAGAAATGGTGGAAGCTCGTGACTTTTAGGGATATTGGAGCCTTAGTCTGGGAGCAGGGAGGAGAGGGAGCCCCTGTTTCCTTGGCTACACCTGCCCAGAGTCCAGGGTATAGCTTCTATTACATGCAGCTGAGAATGGAAGATAAAGAATAGCCAAGATTCAAGGACCGCGCTCACTGTTCCTAGCAGGATTTTGTTGAAAATCAGTTCCCTGTGCCCTAAGGATAATTTCCAGAAACTTAAAAAAGGTATATGTATTTATACATATCCTTATATATAATTTTATGTTAAGATTATATATATTATTTATTTATTTATTTATTTATTTATTTATTTATTTATTTATTTATTTCTCTGTGTGTATGTGTTTATGTGTGTGTGGTACTGGGGATTGAACCCAGGGGCATTCTACCTCTGAGCTACACTGCCAGGCCTATTTTATCCTTTTATTTTTGAAGCAGGGTCTCACTAACTTGCGGAGGCTGGCCATGAACCTGCCATCCTCCTGTCTCACCTCCCAGGTACTGGGATTACAAATGTGCATCACCACATCTGGCTTATATATAATTTTAACCAGTGAAACTGTCATTTCTCTGGAGACTGGGGACTTTGAACTCCTAGCCGTCATTACAAAGTCCCCAAACAGAATCCATCATTCTTCAAGGATTCTCCCCCAGGTTAAAGGTGAAATAATCGTGCCTAAATTTCTTACACATCCTTTCTGCTTTACCACACAGTCCTCAGTCTGGCACTCTTGGAGCTCCTTAAACATAAAGACGAACATGCAGCACACCAGGCCTTTTCTCTCCTGAGGAACCAGCCTGTGCTGTTTGTTCTGATTGGACCAGTCTTCCCTGCAGGGACCTTCAATCCTCACCTCTTGAAGTTCTAGTTTTTTGAAGCTTGGATTAAATATCAATTCTTTGAGGAATGGAAATTTTCTTGACTTATTGGTACCAAATCAGCTGCTCTTTTATGGTCTCATAGATTCTCCTAATTTTCCTTCATAGTGCTCACTTATCACAAAGCCTCGTAAATTCTGTAAGTGTTTGATTGGCTTCTCTCCTGCACCCCATAAGCTTTTTTATTTTTATTTTTTGGTACTAGGGATTGAACTGAGAGGCTTGCTACATCCTGAGCTACACACACAGCCCTTTTTTACTTGGAAGCAGGGTCTCATTAAGTTGCTTAGGGTCTCACTAAGTTGCTGAGGTTGGCCTCAAACTTGTGATCATCCTGTTTCAACCTCCGAAGTACCAGAATTGCAGCCATGAGCCATCATGCCTGGATACACCATAAACTTTTAATGACAATAATAATGTCTACTTTAATACCTATCACCAATCATACAATAAAAACCTATGAAATGATCGAATGAATGAATAAATACACTCTATGTGGAAAACATAGACACACACTGCTTTTCAAAAATGCTTCCATTCTTGCTCTGGTTAGTACTGTGTGACTGTATGTAAATCTCCTTGCATCCTATCCAATATCTGGTATCATCCTCTCTAAGGTCTGCAGTGATATTAAAAGTGTTTCCAAGCCAGGTGTGGAGGTGCACACCTGTAATCCCAGTACTTGGGAGGCTGAGACAGGAGGAATGGAGTTTTGCAGCCAGCCTCGACAACTTAGTGAGATCCTATTTTAAAAAATAAATAAATAAAATGGGGCTGGGGTGCAGCTCAGAGATATAAAGCCCCTGGACTCAATCTCCAATACCCCCTGAAGAAAGTGTTTTTAGGTACTTTTCTTTGATTGGTAATGAGCTTGAATAGTGTTCTTGGCCTTATGTAGTCTCACCACTTGTGTATTATCTGTCCATGTTCTTTGTCTATTTTTGCTGCTGATGGCCTTTTGCTGATCTTTCCTAAGTGGCTAAGGTGCTACCTCCATCAAAGGTTGAGACTCTTGTTTCTGACCTCTCTCTCCAGCCAGCTAGGATGTACCGCAGCCACATACACAGCCTTGTGAGGACTGATGCTCTCCTGGGTGTGTGAGGAGTCAGTGCAGTGACAGTATGTTCTTCCCTGTTCTTTGTTATTTTTGTTTGTTTCTGTTTCCTCTCTCCATCTGCTTGCCTCTACTTAGTTTCTTGAAGATTTCAATTCCTGTGATTTCTAGTTTTCTGGATACATGTATAACTTTAGAGTCTGAGAGTCTCTTGATTTCTGTTGGTATCTCTAGCTTCTGTCTCTCTTCCTTTGCTATGCTGGATTTTCACAAGTTCTGCCTTCCTCCAAGTTTCTTGCTTCCTCTTTCTTGGTTGGTTACTACTAAGAGCCTTCTTAGACAATAGCACTAGGAATCATCTGGCGACGTTTGGCCTTAAGTCTGGAACAGAGGAAGCACTGTTATATCATCACGGAGTGTCACAATGAATTGGACAGAAGGGCAAGTTACAAAATAGAGAAATCTTGGGGAAGTACAGTCAAGAGTAAAATTTTGTTTAGCACTACTCTTGCTATCTTATGAGTGTCATTCAATATCAATTCAATTAAAATGATTCCCCATAGGGTGGGGAAAGAAATTACTAAAATGAATATGGGGATGACTTTTTGATTGTTTGTGACTGCCAGGCACACTTGCAATCCTTTATTTATTACCCAAATATTAGCATTTGGAATTGACGGACATGATTGAAATCAATGATCCAAAACTCTATTTTGGGTTCAGTTAACATTGAATTTCCTTTGGAGTATGATTCTGAACTCGTCTTCTTTATGATTAGCAATGATATCAAGCCCTCTTTCAATGCACACATCTCTCTCTCTCTTTTTTTTTTTTCTTTTGGTACTGGCGATTGAACTCAGGGGCATTCTACCTCCAAGCTATACCCCCAGGCCTATTTTTTATTCTTTATTTTGAAACCGAGTCTCACTAAGTTGCGAAGTGCCTCACTAGGTAGCTGAGGCTGGCTGCGAACCCGGATCCTCCGGTCTCAGCCTCCCGAATGCTGGGATTACAAGCATGCACCACCATGCCCGGCTGCACACATCTCTTTATTGATGAACACACAAATAAGCTTAATTCTCACTGAATACTGACCTCTTCTGTCCTCAATAATATTTCTTCCACATTTGTAGATGACAGGGATTAGATTCCCAAAGGATGCCAGGACATTCTAAGATGATACCATAGTACATTGATCTGCTCCCTTAGGGAACGTTGGACAAGTATATCATTCTCAATTCCTTTGTTCAAATATATACATGGTGAACATCTATTACTATGGTAAAAACTGAAGTAAATAAAAAGTAGAACAAAATATGGGTTTTGCCTTCATGGACATCACAGCTTAGTATTTATTTATATATATATATATATATATATATTTATATTTATATATATATATATATAAACTTCTAAGCTGGACGTAGTGGCACACACTTGTAATCCCAGCATTTGGGAGGCTGAGACCAGAGGATCCAGGTTCTCGGCCAGCCTCAGCTACCTAGTGAGGCACTCTGCAATTTAGTGAGACCCTGTTTCAAAATAAAGAATAAAAAATAGGGCTGGGGGGTATAGCTCGGAGGTAGAATGCCCCTGAATTAAATCCTGAGTACTGCAGAAAGAAAAACAAAAAAACAAAAAACAAAACTCTTCTAATGGGATATAGAGTGTGCTCTATTGTATAACAGAAGTACAAAGGCTTCATTCATTCATTCATTCAATCAATATTATCTAATGCCTAGTAGAGGATGTAGTTTCAGCTATGAATAAAGAAGACAAAAGTTTTACCCATAATTAAGGATAAGGGAAAGGGAGAGATTGTTTTGTAGAAATTAGAGAAGCCATCATTAAAGAGGTGTATGCAAGAGTGTCCTTAAAGAACAAATGATATCTATCCATGTAGAGATGAGATGAGAGATATTTCTGGTAAAGGGAATAAAAATAGGCATAAAGATTGGATAGGCCAAGAATGTTCATATAAAGCCTGACAGATTTTCCATTTGTGCTTGAGTTTATAGAACAGGAGGGGCAGAATGAGATGAAAAACTAAGAGGATAGCTGGGGTCAGATTATGGAAAGCTTTATTGTCCATCCATCCATTCCTCCATCCATCCATCTCTCCATTTGTCCAACTGCCTATCCATTCAATAAACAATCTGATGTGATCCCCCGCCAACAGAACTCAGATTACAAAGGAGCCAGATCGGTGGTGAAATAAACAGAATATGTTTTTGAATACACAGCTTGAATTGAATTGTGTTTACCTGGGCACTGCTAAATTTTCAAGAAAATGAGATTTCCTGTCTTGACTACTTTGGGCTGTGTCTTCTTCAGGGAAGGATACTCTTCACTCCTGAAACTGAAGACTCAGAATCACAATCAGTGGAAGATGACCCCAGTGCTTTGGAGAAATAACCAGGAAATGGGGAGCCTTTGACTTCAGCCTCTCCAAAGCTGCCTGGTATTTCTTATCCTCCTTTCCTAATGACACAGCTCAAAGCACTTGAAATACAAGAACAGTCTAACCCCAAAGCCAGTAGAATACAGGAAATCATGAAAATCAGAGCAGAAATTAATGAAATAGAGAATAAAAAAATACAGAAAATCAACAAAACCAAAAGCCGGTTTCTTGAAAAAAATAAACGAGATTGATAAACCATTGGTCAACCTAACCAAAAGAAAGAGAGAATCAACCCAAATTACCAAAATAAGAGATGAAAAAGGTGATATTACCACTGATAGTATGGAAATACAGAGGATAGTCAGAAACTATATTGAAAAACTGTACTCCAACAAAATGGAAAATCTAAAAGAAATTGACATATTTCTAGACACATAAAACCTTCCTAAATTGAGTCAAGAAGATACAGAAAACTTAAACCGACCAATAACAACCAAAGAGATATAAACAGCAATAAAGAGTTTACCATCAAACAAAAGCCCAGGGCCAGAAGGTTTTCCAAGTGAATTTTATAAAACATTGTTAGCCTCCTTTCAACCCAGGTCTCTGAGAATATCCATCTGTTTTCATTTGGGTCCTTGCTAGTTGCATGGCTCTGTTCTTCTTAGTTAGCCTAGTGCACTCTGTCAGCTTCTCATTTGCCAGTGTTTTCAAGCATCCTAATGGCCTTCTATTTTGACCACACTCTCACCTCAACCTCATTTTTTCACTTTTTTTTTTGTGGTGTTGGGGAATGAACCCAGGGTGTTCTACCTCTGAGCTACATCCCAGCCCTTTCTATTTTTTACTTTGAAACAGTGTCTCACTATGTAACTGAGGATCCTGCTAAATTACTAAGGCTTGCCTTGAACCTGTGATCCTCCTGTCTCAGCCTGCCAAGTACTGGGATTACAGGTGTACACCACCGTGCCCGGTTTCAATTTCATTCTTGAATCAATCTATATACTTGCTTTCTCTCTTTGTACACATAGGTTGCTAAAGCACAGTTAAGAAAACCATGAAATTGAGTGGGTTGATGGCAGTGCTTATGCTAGGTTTCTAAATTCAGTTCAGGAGTTTCATCTCCCCAACGGCATAGAATCTACAAAAATTATTTGGAATTTTTCTGCCTGGGAGATTTGTCTTTTTTCCTCCATTTGTTTGTTTATTTGTTTCCCTATATGTGGCCTTGTGGGTGTTTATTTTATACCTTGGTTATAATTCAATAGTACTTTATTTCACTCCAATTACTCCATCTTTGGCCACTGGGTGATATTTCTGGTAGCTCTGGGGTCCCTTTGACATATGCTCACAATGGCATGTGTGTATGCATGAGTATGCATGTGTTTGAGCATTCCTTCTATATTGGCCCTGTAAGATGCTCCAGATTCATTGCATATTTCCTTCTCTACTCCTAGATTCAACCATTTTTTTTTTCAAGGAGCCCTTTTGTCCTCCCTTTTATTAGACAATATATTCAAAGTCAAGAATTGAGCAGTAGGTGTGCTCTTTGCTGGGCTCTTTCTGCTTCCAGTGGCAGTGCAAAATGTAATATGTGTGCATAATAATTGATGTAAATACACATGACCATGGCTATTTTTATATATACCTATATGTGTCTCTATTAAGCTAAACAGGGATTCATACTGATGTCTCATTTTTGAGTTAAGTTCATATGGCTCATTCTAGCACTTCCCTCTTTCTATTCTGTAGTCTCCCAGTCCAACAGTGAGAAATCTGGTTTCATTTATTTATTTGTTCATGTATAGTGATTTCTGAAGTTGTAACCCACACACCATGCTTTATAATCTAGACTACAGTTGTTGTGAATAGTTTCTTTTGCCTTTTATCTTATAAAATGCACATTTATTTCTAATGTTGCTTACATCAGTGCTCTTTCCCCATCCCATTCAGTAGGTGCTTTTGTACGTTTATAATACAGTTGGATCTTTTATCCCAGTTTGTCTGCCTTCCTGGGATCTCCCAAGTAATTTTTTAAAAATATGTACACATTTGCTGGATGTGATGGTGCTTGTAATCCCAGTACTTGGGAGAATGCGACAGGAGGATCACAGGTTTGTGAACAGCCCCAGCAACTTAGACCCTCAACATGTTAGTGAGACTATGTTAAAAAAAAAAAAAGAAAGAAAGAGAGAAAGAAAGAACTGTGGATGTAGCTTGGAGGTAGAATGCCCCTGGATTCGATCCTCAGTGCCCACATCCATATTTTTTGTACACATTAATGATTACTTCTTGTTGTATAGTCTCATAACTTTTCAAAATGCATACTATCGTATATCCACTATTGTAGTACCATACAAAATCATTTCTCCATGCCTCCAGTCTCTCTTGCCTCATTGGTTCAGCTCTCCTTTTACTTGAATCCCTCGAAACCATGGATCAATTTCCAACCAGTGGGCACAAATGATCTCTTCATTAATGTAAGGTTTTTAATATTTCATCCATCAGCTTTTTACAGTTTTTGTCATACAATTCTGTATATGTGGTTATATTTATGACTAAGCATTTAATTTGTTTGGTGACATTGTAAATGTTACTTAAAAATAGATGATAATTATGCAATGTTGGTGTATTACAAATCAATTTTCTAGTCAGGTGTGATGGCACATGCCTATAATCCCATTACTTGAGAGACTGAGACAGGAAGATTGTATGTTTGAGGCCAGCCTTGGCAACTTAACGAGACTCTTTAAAGTTTTCTCAATAGATATCCATGCCATGTGTGACTAGAGACACTTTTAATTCTTCTTTTACAATCTATATTTTCTTTTTCTTTTCTTATTGTAATAGGTAGAATGCTAGTATCATGTTGTATAGGAATGCTAAGATAGGCTGTCCTTACCTTGTTTGATCTTGTTTCTGATCCTAAGACAAAAACTTTCAATCTCTCACCATTAAGTTTAAAGTTATCTGTCATACTTTTTGTAGACATTCTTTATCACGTTGAAGAAGTTCTCTGTTCCTAGTTTGCTGATAATTTTTTTTTAAGAATAGGCATTGGATATTGTCAAATGCCTTTTCTACGCCAATCAATAAAATCATATGATTTTTTAAAGTCCATTTGTATAGTGGATTATACTAATTAATTTTTGAATATTGAACCAGCCTCGGATACTTAGAATAAATCTCATTTGCTGTGCTATTATAATCCTTTTTATACGTTGCTAGATCACAGTGTACTGTTAAATGATTAGGAGAATACAAATATAAATAAAAGCTACTTAATCTTAAAGGATCTTATAGTCGATTAGAGAGAGTAAAAAGATGGACACATACTTAAATACAAGCTGGAGCATAACAAATGTTCTAGAAGAGGGGAAAATCCTGCAGGTTTTCAGTAAGGGAAGAGAGATAATACCTGGTTTGAAGGAGTTAGGAGGCACATGGTAAAATACGTCTAATGTAGAAGAACTTGAGATCTGGAAGAAAACTTTGGAGCATTAAAACCTTTCCCTTCATGTTTAAATGAGACAGCACACAGTTTACCTCTCCATAATAAAGAGTTGGAATCTGATCTCAGACACATCATTCTTATGTCAGTAAGCTCTACTCTGCCTCACACAGTCATCCACTTAAATAGGTAACATGAATCTGTTTTACTTGACTTTTAAGTTGCTTGTTTAGAAAATGAGCATGTCTTTTTTCATTGAATTTCCTCATTCCTTCAATAGAAAGAAAACTGGAGCACAAAGTGGGTATGGAATTGCCTAATTCTGCAATTGAGTAATTCTGCCGTGTTCTTAAGTCTCAACTCCATAAAGCCAAACAAAGAAAACCTAATCCCCATCTGCTACAATCTGTAGCTACCCTGTTCCTCCTCTAGGGAGGCAATCCCCTGTGGATGCAGCCATTACTGCCAGTGCTCTGCGCAGGCTTGCCTTTCGCATCAGAATTAACTCTTTTTTTGTAGACTTGAGCCAAAAAAATAAAAAATTAAAACAAATTCCTACAGTGCATTTTCAGAGAAACTTAAGTTGAAGTTCACCTGTGTTTGTTCTTGGCAATTTTAAGAGGTAAAGTTCTCTTCACCCTAAGGACATTTTAAACAAGGGATTTGCAATGGCTTTCTCCCAGAAAGGTACAATTTTAAGGCTATTTAAAATGAAAACAGCATGTGTCCTACTTGCTTTATATTATTGCTGATAATTGGATTCTTTGTATCCTGGTTTTGTGAGTTAGTAAATGGATATTCCTATTGATCTCATATTGAGAATTTTCCAGAAGTAATTATAATAACGAGATGATAACAATAACGGTTAACATTTATACTTACTCTTACAACATGTCTGATAATTTTTATAGATAATTTTGTTTAATCATATTAACCACTCCATAGATTAGGGTTGATCACTGTTCCCATTTTAGAGAGAGGTAAATGAGGTAAGTAACTTGCCCTAAGTTGCATAGTTGGTTAAGTAGCAGAGCCAATGTCTGAACCCAAACCTACACAGTATTCTAATGACTTACTGTCTCTTTCCACCTATGCTTGGTTATCTGGAGTCCTTGGACAGCACCTATACCCTCCTACCCCACCCCACCCCCCACATACACACTCCAGTGGCTTCCACTTGGCCTGACATTCAAACACTTCTGCAATCTGCTATCTCCTCTAATACCAGTTGCCCACATGAACCCTTCAATCCAGCCTAAGAAATCACATCATTCCCCCCTTCCCCATAAAATCTTCCCTTTTCTCAAGCAGCTCCTTTTAGCTGCAAGGCCTGCTCCCACCTCCCCATCAACTGCCTATGTTCTGGCTAGGTCAGCTCAAAAGAAAAACTTGCAAGGATGGAGAGAAGATAGGCAGTGGGTGGCTGAGCCCAAGGTGAAATCAAATAATGTTTTCTTTTATTGATTTACCAATGTTTGTCTTTTAATTTCTGGAGAGCCTCCATTGCATGCAAAATGTTAATAGGAGTTGAAGGTCTCTTATTCATACAGTTCCAATCTATTCTGCAAATAAAAAGCAGTGAAAATGATTCATACATGAATAATTCCCCCAAACCTTTGCTTATTGAAATGGATCAGAGATAATTACCAGGTTGGAGAATTTGCATCCACACAATTTTCTAGTCTCACAAACATAATTTTCTTGAGAGTGAATAGAAAATATTTGCTCTTTTAAAAGCTGTTGTGAATGCTGGAGTGACATTCTTTCTGTATCTGCAGAGATGTGACTGCACCATCAATGACTGCTGTTGCTCACAGCGGGCGGGGGGAGGGGTTCTCTCTCAGTTTCTCCACTGCTGTGGACTTCAGCTCTTGGGTGTAAACTTCCATCTGCCCTCACCTCAGTGTGGAGGTCACTGTTCTGTTGGTCCTTACCTTCTGTGAAGAGAAGGCAGTGCATCTTAGTGCTTTGGCTGTTTTTAATTTCTTCCTGAAAGGTGACTTCACATTCACATGCAAGGTGGGAGGATGAGGGGGACCTGTCACATCTCAGTGATATAGTCAGCCACTTACCTTTTAGCATTTAGCTGCAAGTCATAGGAAATTTTAATCAGAGTTGCTTTGAGATGGGGGTGGGGATGGATGCTTTTTGTCTGGGATCCTTCAGAGCCATCTGGGATACACATGAGATTCATTTTCTGCCATTGTCTCTGCGAAGCATTAGGCTGTTGTTCCAGGTGTGTGGAGTGCCTGCATGGCTTAGGTTTAATACTTGCTTTTCATTATGCCCAACAGCTTGGTCCTTTATTCTCTGAGGGATGTGTTTTCAATACCACAGGAGATTTCTTTATGCCCAACCAAATGAATCTTTACAAACAGCTCAACTGGTGTAAGGCCTCAGGTGGGCTTAAGGGACCCACAAGAACAAGGTTTATGTGTAGGCACAAGGGGTATTCAAATGTGGCATTATATTAGAGGCATTTTGAATTTCTCTGTTTTAGAAAAAACATGCACCCCTCCTGCTTTGACTAAACAAGTGGTGCCAGGGCTCCTTGAAACCATGCTGGAAAGAGAAAAAAGTGAGGTGTGTATGAGAAACTGGTAAAGCAAATGAGAGTTTTGAGCTAGAAAGAAAATAAAGAAAAAAACTTAAATAAATTTAATGAATAGGTAAGGAAAAAGTGTGATGCTTATAAAAAGAATTTCTGGAAATGTATATATTTTTTATTGCTTACAGTTAACATGTTTAAAATGGCAAAACCAACCAAACAAACAAAATGAACAATATTGCTATGTATGACAATAAAGGTGAATTTTGGGAGTGTAATTTTAAATGAAAAGTCCCCAGACATTTCATATGGTGTGATGCCTTTGAACAATCTTTTTTATTAGAAAATACAACACATTAGCTGGGCACGGAGATACACACTTGGGAAGATGAGATAGGAGGATTGTAGTTTCAAGGCCAGCCCCAGCAACTTAGTGAGACCTTCAACAATTTTGTGAGACCCTGTTTTAAAATAAAAAATCAAATAGGGCTGGAGGGTGTAGTTCAGAGGTACAATGCCCCTGGGATCAATATTCAGCACTACAAACTAAAAACAAAAACAAAAACAAAAGAAAATACAACCCAACAAAGATGAGTAAAGATATCCTCTTTATAAACATAAAAATCAACTAAAAGTATATGCTATTAATATATATATATATAAGCATAATGAAACTATATCAAATGGAAAGTAAGGTAATAATTAACACAGTTCTTAAGATGGGAATCAGGGAAAGAAGATGAGCAAGGATCACAGGTGGATATAAGCTCTTATCATTGTTTTAGATTTATGTTGGGTAGTGATTTCACAATTATATTATTAAAGCCAATAAAATACCCTTTTCTGTACAAATAATGGAATTTCTGAATTTAGGATTATTATTAGAGCAGTTCCATGCATCTGAGGTTCAATTAAATAAAAAACCTGGTAACGAAAGGGGGCGGGGAGAAATATTTTCTGTTTGAATAACATCCTTCAAGTATGGCTGTTTCTTTACTGTGTTTGTCTCCCACACCCAATTGGATGTTAATTACCCTCCTTGCTTTTAAATACAGGTGTGTGTGTGTGTGTGTGTGTGTGTGTGTGTGTGTGTGTGTGTGTGTGTAATAGAACTTTCAATTCCACCAACAAGCATTGGAAATTACCCTCTCCTTGCTACAGAAAAATAGGGAGAAAGCGATTCGTTCCCACATGTTCCAGATGAAAGCGCCCTCTGCTTTCAGATAGTGGAGTTGCAATCTCCCTGAGAATCTATCCTAGAGCTCAGGGTATATGTCTCCACTTGTAGGAAGAGAATTTAATATGCAAACATTAAAATGGATAACTTGCATTTCCTAGAAGGGCTAACATTTATCCCCACCTCCCCACAAACTTTCTAAACTATAGAGCTTTCAAATCTGACTCCTTACATTGATCATAATAATTAATCATTGCAAGTCGGGTTTCCTGGGAAGCAAACTGCAGTGGAAACCTCTGTTCAGGTGTGTTATTGGGATGTGCTCTTGGGAATAGCATCTATCTGAATGTGAGGGAAGTTGGACCTGGCCAGGGGAGAGGTTGATTCATGATGCAGTTGCAACAGTGATCTCAACCCATCTCGTAGTACGCAATGAAGTGGGGAGATTTCTTCGGGGATGTCTTGCATTGAGGCAAGGTGACTAAGTGTTAGAAGACCTCTTTCTCCAAGGGTTGCCCACATCTCTAGTTTCTTTTGGAGAGCATTTTTTTCATCACTGTTTTCCCTCAAACCCCTGAGTGAGGATACAGTGTTTCACATACTGAGCCAACCCATCTATGAACTAAGTTTGGCTTTCTTACCTTTGTCATTTGGGTATAAGGTGATGTACACCATAGTTGTGTGCTGAGGGAGAGCCATCTTTGCAATATTGGTGGACATCAAAGAGTCTGGCCCATGTACTCATGCAGTTTACTTATACCTGCTGGCCTTGCTCAGGACTGTGTGAGGTGTATCACTTCCATCATGCTATGGATAATTCTTTTCTGCCCTTGCCACAGCCTGGCCCTGGAGCTCGAGGTCTCTAAAAGTATGACTCTTCTACTAGAACTTACCAAAAGGACTACACAACCTCATTTTTCAGCACAGGTTCCTTTAGTACCATAAGATCTGCTGGGTTATATGATCTAGTTGTGAGGGCTACCTGTACTACAACCTAAACCTCTTGCAGACCCCTTTCTTTCTTTGGATCTTATTATATGCTGCCAGCCTTCCACATCACTCAGTGAAAGCGTTGCAATAATATTTGCAAGTGTGAAATATGTTTTCTCTAGAACCTGATAGGTGATTACTATTTACTATTACTATTTACTACTGAATAGTATTCTTTTTTATTTTTTATTGGTGCATTGTAATCATACATCTTTGTTAGATACAAGCTGGTAAAGGCATACATGCACACGTCTCTTATCCAACCCTTCCTCAATCCCTGCCCCGTTCCTTCCACCTCCCTCCTTCTCATGTTCAGTTTAGATATATTTGTGAAAGTACATCATGTGCATTAGGGTGCTTCCCTTCCCCCTATCACCTTCAGTTAAGTCACCTTCTTTGCTCATCTAAGGTTTCTCCTTCTTCATCTAGAATCCCTCTTATGACCCACTTTCTTCCTAGCTTCCACATATTAGGGAAAGCATAGGATTTTTTTTAAACTTTTTGTGACTGACTAATGTCACTTAACATAATGTTTTCCAGTTCTATTTCCCTGAAAATGACATGATTTTGTTCTTCTTATCCTGTTGAATTGTGTCCAAGTATAGGCTATTATGAGTAAGTCTGCTATTAACATTCATGTAGTATCCAGTCTCCTGATATGTTCATTGATGTAATTCTGAATTTTGATATATTTTCATGTTTATCAATTTTATTTGTAGTTTTTATCTCTCTTCTAGAATTCTCTATCTTATTTGCACCTGTTATGTATCTTTTTAATTGTTTTTAACATATTTATCATAGTTACTTTAAAATCTTTTAGAATTGCATTTTATAATCTGAGATATCATTTAACCTTCTTCTATTCACTATTTTTTTCTTGGCCAGGAATTACATCTTCTTGCTTCTTCCTGTGTCTCACGTTGCTTGGTTTTTCAGTTAGACATTCTGTATAAATATGATGCTCGTCCTTTCTCCAGGCTACTAGAAAGCAACTCTAAGAGCTCTGTAGTTGAACTGCACCTGGATTTTGTCAACTTTTGTTAAATCCAATTCACTTCTGGATTCTACTATTTTAGCATCATCATCAGTACTTTCCCTTTATCAGTGCTCAGTATCCGTCAGTGCCAACATTCTCAACGTATCTTTGCTTCATAGCCTAGTTGCCAGCTTCTGGAGTTGCTGGAGAGCACCTTAGTGTGTGTGTGGGGTGAGATTTCTCTTGGACTAAACTTTCCTTCAATATATTTGCAATATCTTCCTTATGCACTTGGTGAAAGCCTGTGGAAAGATTTTATTTATTTATTTATTTATTTATTTATTTATTTATTTATTTATTTATTTTTTTGTGGTACTGGGTATTGAACCCAGGGATATTCAACCTCCAAGCTGCACTCCCAGCCCTATTTTATTTTTATTTTGAAATAGGGTCTTGCTATTTGGGAGGCTGAAGAAGGATCTCATGTTGGAGGATGGCCTCAGCAAGTAGTGAGACTTTCATCAACCTGAAAAGATGTTAGATTTGCCTAAGTACACACTTACTTATGACTGGGCTTCTCAGGACTCCAGTCCACTGGTAATGCAGCTAGAGTCTTGTTAAAGTTTGGGCCGACCTCCCCTTCCCCTTGTCAAGTCTACGTTTCTCATCTTCTCTCTGCTCTGCTGAGGATAGAAACAACTCATTACTTTTTTTGTTGTTGTTACTTTGTACCTTACACTGGTTTCTTTGTGTCCTTAGCTCTCTGATTTTTAAAATGAAGTCATGATTATTTTAAAATGTTTTTAGCTTGTTCTTGGCAATAGTTTTAGAGTGATGATCATAGAAACTTTCTATAACCTCATTGGAAGTGGAAGTCCCATGTTTTTTTTTTTTGTTTTGTTTGTTTTTTTTTAATTTACTTTTTCGATTTATTGAGGAAAGACTGAGAAGTTTGCACCTGGCCTTCTTTATGACCACAGTGTTTATCCCACATGCAAAGGAATTCATATGTAATTATCCTAAGTATGACATGTTGCCTTCAGGGACCAGATAAGTAAACAGTGGGTAAGTTTATGAACCACTGTGAGTTCAATCCCGGTCAGAACCCATTTACTACTTGGTTCCCACATGTTCCCGCTCTAACATGAGGCTCTGGTAGCACTTCAAATCCTTGTGTGTCCATTTCAACTCAAGCCCTTTGTCCAAGAGTCCTTAAATGAAAGAAAAACAAACAAAAAGCAAACTTTAGAGTCCCCTTTGCACAGTGAACAGTTTCCTAAGTGAGTGGCTGGAGGACCCTTTGGAGAAGAACCGGAGAGTCATTCTCATGTCTGCTACCATCATATATGCTTACCAGAGTTTGCGAGGTTGTTTCTCACAGTATTTCTCTCTTGTGTCCATATTATTCTCTGACTCTTTAAAATTATGATAAGGAGAAACATTTAGGACACTGAGAGACAGAACATACTAAAGATTTTTTTTTCCAATCTCTTCATTCCTTGTCAAATAGAATAATAAGCAACTGTGAGATGTCTCATTGTTCTTTCAGTCCTTTGCCTTAGGTAGGATTCTTCAATTGTTGGAGGATTTGGGGCAGAAAAGAGACATTGTCTTCTCAAGATTGGGGATAGAACCTCCCAGCTAAGTCTCTGGTGAATTAAAGTGCTAACTCCTAATGGATAAGATTTATGACCCCACTTGGTTAGCTTTCCTTGATGTATTGATTCTAACAACTTGCTCTATGTAGCTTGGAATCTACTCATCACTGATTTTCTTTGGATAATTTCAATTAAAGAGGACCTGAGGGGTAAGGTTTATCTGAGCTTTCCAGAAGAAACCCAAAGAATAAATTAATACAATTTTTATACAAAGAGGGACCTACAATAGGAAATTTGCAAATATTACACATTCTCTTTCTTTGTTGTAGTAGCTGGGAAAGAAGCCCACAAATCTTAGATCAGTAGACTCTAGTCCAGCCCAATCTATTAATTCTATTTCTTTTTCATGAGTGGAATGATAGTTATAGAACTGTCAGAGGCATTCACTCATTCATAAATATGCATTGAAAGTCTGCAATTTTCCTAAGTGTTGCAGATACTATTGTTTGAACAGGCAAAACTCTTGGCTGTAATGGAGCTGGCATTCCAGCAAAGGGAGGCAGTCAACAAATAAGCACCTATGTGAGATGGTGATGAGCACTATGGAGAAAACTAAGGCAAAAATGGAGAGAGGACTTCCTGGAGTAGAGTGAGCATGGTTGTAATTTTAAGTAAGAGAGTTAGGAGGCAGTTCATGTCACTAAAAGAATGACTCTGAAGATTCTTTGAGGGAGAGCCCTAAGAAGTCTAAAGTACAATTCTTCAGAGCATCTCCCTTAATACTTAAGCAGCAAATGGGGACTAAAATCCAGGTCTGATCCTCTGTCCCATGCCTCTTCCATTATGTGACACTGTTACAAGTGATTCATTCAAGCATGGCATAGAGCAGTGTGGTGTAGCTGTGAACTGTTGGCAAACAGGAGCAGCAAACAAATTAGCCTAACAAGTCCTTATTGATTACCTACTGCTTAGAGAAGATCACTAGTCCCCCAGGGATCAGAAGAATACACACTGGATTTCTTCCCTCTAAGAACCTGACAACATAGGATGCCGGGGGCGGGTGAGTTGACAAGCAAGAAACGCAGATGTTTTGAAGATGCCATCTGAACAGTGCTGACACAGAAACTCAACCGTGGATGCTCTTGGGATGGTGTCTTTTGCCAAAATCCAAATGACATTCTTCCCAGGCATGCTGAGTGCAAGAGAAGTCTGCGGATTCACCTTCTTTTCAGCCTAGCCCACGCACAAGGATTATCATACTGTCAACAGCATAATCTAATAAGGGGTGGCAATATATTATTCTTTTGTTGCCTGGCTGAAACCCAAGGATTTTGCTGTTGAATGCAGAAGGGCAGACAGATGGAAGCTTCATGCTGTCCTGTAATTGCAAAGCAGCCTTGCACCTGAGAGTCCTTTACAGAACAGCATCTATTACCTGTGGATAAGGTGGGATGGTGCATTTAAAAATAGTGTGGAATGGGCCTACTGGTGAAATTAATTGTTACCAATTAGATTTAGCAGAGGAAGAACTTGTATCAGGCACTGTTACTTACCTAATTGGATTTCAGAAGTAAAGCTATTGTTAATTCGCCAGCAGTAAGGCTGTTGCTGTACTGAGCAAAGTGAATACTTGTTTAAAAATTAAAAAAAAAAAAAAATCTTTTGATACTGGAGGCTGAACCCAGGGGCAATCTACCTCTGAGCTATATTCCTAGCTTTACTATTTTAGTTTGAAACAGGGTTTCACTAAATTGCTGAGGGCATCACTAAGTTAGTGAGGCTGACCTCAAACCTGAGATCCTTTCGCCTCAACCTCCCAAGTACTGGGATTAGAGGGGTGAGCCACCACATCCAGCTATTTGTTTTAGATAGCAGTTTTTACACTGCCTGAAAAATAGTAGTTGAACCTAGACATTATATGACCTGCCTTTGTTGCTTACCATGGTGTCAGAAAGGATAATTTTAAAGATGTTAAAAGTAGTTTCAGATTAAAAAAAATTTCTAGAAAGCCTAAGCTATCTGTTTGTAGCAAATGACACTGTTCATTTGATCAAACAAGTCCATTAGGGAAATATTCAGCCAAATCAGCTGTTTGTCCTTATGTTTTCATAAAAACTCATAATTAAGATGCTGATATTTGCCTTTAAAAGGACTCAGTCTCACTTTTGAAAATGTATATTATTTTGACTTTGCTTTCTCCCCTCAATTTTAAAGAAAATGTATATTTACAGCAGTGAAAAGTTTTATTACACATATAAGAGGGGGAAAGCTCTCCCTCTTTCATCATGTGTCCTGTTTATCAGGAATCATGAAAAGCAAAATGGGACTGCTGTATTGTAGGTTTCATAAAACATTTGCCAGAAGGTGGTAAGGACCTAACGTTTGAGACTTTCAACTTAATTCAGGTGTTGATTCTGTGTTTTTCAAAATACATAAAATGAACTCCATGGGGGCTTCAAAACATTTTTACTTACATGTAAATGATTATATATATATATATATATATATATATATATATATATATATACTTGCATGAACATATACATGATTTTTTCCATATTGCACATTTTTAAAAAAATCGTGGGGCATTTGTGATATGCTAGGTTTTCTTATTAAAGTATTAAGTGCCTGCCTTTTATAGTTGGAATGAATAAACTACTTTGCATTTAAAAAGTCTTTTAAATATCTAGAACCATCAACTAAAATTTACTATAGAATTTTTGGATTTTTGTTCAAATTGTTTCAAGGTCATCTACAGTTGGTCTCAGAAAAAGCAGCTTCTGACTGCATTCAGATTAGATCAGGTTCAGAAAAAAAGCTGGTCTGTGCTTTAGGGAATCAGGTATCATCAAAGAGTAGTATATCCAAATGCTGTGTGCACGTGTGTTCTATCACTTTGAAGCGTGCTATGATGTGTAATTACATTACACCAGTAAAAGTATAAAAAACCAAATCTACATGGGATTAGAATTTACAAGTAATCAGAAAGGCCAGTCATGCCACTCCCAAAGTTGTCTCAATGAACCATGGCGAATTGGAAGAAACTGGAATAATAGATTCTTTTGGCCGCTCCCCTTGAGTCACACTCTGCTGAAGGAGTCCATGGAGGTAGCCTTGCCATGGAGCCAGTCACTGGTTTCAAGTACAGTAAGGCCTTGCCGTAATGAACTAGCTGTCATCAAGGAAGTTTAGCTGTGGCTTGTCACCAGAGATGGACAAGGTGTGAATCGGGAGTGACTATTGGTTATGGTGGTGGTGGCATGGGCTCTGTGAAATGATTGAAAGAAGACACTGCGATTCTTATGAGAGTGATTGCCCAGCAACATTAAGTACCTAGAATGGAATGGAGGGGTGGGCATAGCACAGGGCCATGGCATCACAGCCACGAAAGAAAACTGTTTTTGTTTTTTAAATCTTCAATTTTTGTTTTGTGAAAGCTCTAGGGAATAAGTGGTAGATTTCAAGCTAATTCCCAAACCGAAGCACTTGGCTGAGTGCTTGAAAGACCTGGCGCTGCAGTATTGTGTGGTCTGCAAGGAAGAGAGATCAGCACGGGCAAACACTGTAGGGGCCGAACCACTGCAACCAGCACCCACGGCCGGAAGGTCCAGGGGAGGGAGGTGCTGGCAGCATGGGGAGTTTTCCCTTCCAATGTCAACAACTTGGTTGATGTTATTTTTAATTTCTCTTAGAGAAACTTTTGTTGTTGTTGTTCCTAGTGATCTTGTGATTATAGAAAGATTATAGAAAGATCCTAGTGATCTTGTGATTATAGGAAGAGCAGGAAGATTTGGGCCAGTTCTTCTCACTGATCGTTCTGCACTGGCAGGGTGAAGGTGGGTATAGGAAAGGGTTAATAAAGGAAATCATGATAGCAAAGGAAGTAGTCCATGAAACTAATTAATTGGAGAGCTTGCGGAACACACTTAGTGGTTGTTGTAGAGGCCGTCTGGCACACCAAGCCACACGAGAAGTGAGTGTTCTGTGGGGCAGCAGGGGTGGAATGGTAAAGCCGCACACAGCTTAACCACTCATTTTCTCACCAGATGTTATTTAGCCAGTATCAAGATTGGAAACTGTCTTTACTTTGTTGTTGCTTTGTTTTGGTACTGGGGATTGAACTCAGCGCATTCTACCTCTTGGCTACACTCCTAGCCCTTTTTTAAATTTATTTATTTATTTTTTTTGTGTGGAAACAGTCTCACTAAGTTGTTTAGGGCCTTCCTAAGTTGCTGAGTCTGGTCTTGAATCTGCAGTCCTCCTGTCTCAGCCTTCCGACTACTGAGATTTTAGGGGTGCACCACCATGCCTGGCCTGTGATTACTTTTATTAGTTGTAACATGCAGTGGGTGAGATGACCCAGATGGAAGAATAACAGGAGCAGTCTCAAACTTATCATGAGTTTCCCTGTCATCCTCCCGTTCGCTCTCAGCAGTCTCCCTGATTGAGGCTGCTGTGAGTGGGTATATTTTTGGGAGGGAGAGAGCGAAGATGAGAGACTGAGGATAGAGTGTGAACATACAGTAATAACTGCTCACTTCATGGAGCACCTATTATATGCCAGGCACTGCTTTACACATAAAAACATTTCATCTTTATAATAGCAATACACTGTAAAATACAGTATAGCATGAAGAGATAATCTTCATCTTCCCTGTATCAAAACAGGCACAGAGAAGTTAAACAACTTGCTCATAGTTGTCCAGTGAGTAAGTGGCAGAGTCTGGATTCAGAGCTAGGAGATCTGGTACCATAGTTCAAGTTCTCAGTCATTACACTACCCTGGTAGGAAGCAGCAAGGTGTGAGTGTGGGTGAAGGGGCCGAGGCAGTGGATCTGTTGTAGGAAGAGGCAATGGAGATGTGCCAGAGGGGAGCCTGTCTAATGTAAACTGCATCATACCCCCCTCCCCCACCATGACACCCCCATTTTTGTGTGTGGTACTGGAGATTGAATCCAGGGGCATTCTACCTCTGAGTTGCACCCCTAGCCCTTTTTATTTTTTTTTTGTTTTAAAACAGAGTCTCGCTGGGTTGCTGAGAGTGTTGCTATGTTGCTGAGGCTGACCTCGAACTGTAGTCCTCCTGTCTCAGCATCCCAAGTACTAAGATTACAGGCATGCTCCACCATGCCTGTCCCCCATGGCCCTTTCTGAGTCCAAGACTTTGTGACTTTCTAAAGGACCTGGAAGGTTAGCAGAATGCAATATCAAGTGAACCAGAGCAGGTGAAGTGGGTGGAAGTGTCGTGGAGGTGTCAGGTCAGTTTCCAGCAGGACTGAGTGTCAATGCATGGAAGGCTTATTTCCTGCCTGCATTTGAACCTTTTCTCTACCAGCCCTGGCCAGGGGTGCAGAGATCCTGCTGAAACTGCCAGATTTGGAAAGAGCTCACTGCTTTCTGTTCCTTTTTTCCTCTGCAAAACTCCAGCGGTCACTAACATCCTCTTTGACTACAATAGTGCCTGGTCTCTCTACCACCTGTACCTGCCAATTTTGACTCTATGACTCTGGCTTATTAAAAATATGTCAAATTCATTTTCTGCACCATGTATTTTCAACCTTTCTGTGTTGTTTCTCCTGGTTAACCCTTGCCAGGCCCTTCAGTTTTCTTCCCCATGTGAAAGGATGTAAGGTCTTCCATCAGCCTGCTAATTTTCTTCTGAGTAGAAGGAAAATATTGGGACATTTCTTGGGAACGTGGTACTTAAAATGAACTGAGCACATTAGTTGTGGTCTGACCAGCGTGGAAAAGTGCGAGACCATCCCTTCTTTCCACTTGGATTTTATCAATGGAGCTGAGATCTCATTGGCACCTGAGCAGTCTCTTCCACAGTGGACTCAGGGTGAGTTAATGACAACCTGTGAGGCATTGTTATCTTTGTATTTCTCATTTTTCCTTAAGTTTCTTCTAAACCAACGACCTGACATTACCTTTTTGTGTGGTGTATTGCATCATTCAAATTTAGCCACCGTTTAGTCTGTTTTGGATATTATTTCCATCACATGCAAATGATTAGTCTTCCAAGGTGGGTTTTAGTTAATATCTACTCAGTCTGACATCTGTGACCTGATCTATATTATTAAGATAAATGGTGAGAAGGCAGGTCAGAGCCTAGTGGTATGACAGTAGGGAACTTTCATCAGAAGCAGTTTTCCTTCTCTCTTCTGAAAAATAAAGCTCTCTACAAGTCAGGGCAAATAGTTGCCTTGGTTTTCGCTGTAAAGAATCCTGGCAGGCATCTGAGAAAGTCCCACTATGGCTTCTCTGTCTTATCTCTGTGCCTGTGTATGGGTCTGTGTATCATCTCTGAAGCAAAGGGGGGCAGTAAAACACCATCTCTCCAAATTTCCTCTTTCTGTCCCCAAATACCTAGCCAAATTAAGGGAACAACAAGAGCAAGCTTGGGCTGGAAATTCCTGATACATACTATCTTTGAAGGGCAATGGCTCTCTCTTATGCACACTGAGAACTGGACAGGTTAGTGTTTTCTGCTCTTGCATGTACACCAGGACAGTTGGCCTTTTGGGATGCTGGTCATAGGAGAAAGCTGAGCATGCTGCTGCTGCTGCTGTCACTGCTTTTGCTGCCTAACATAGAAAACCCCTCTTTGAATGGGGACAAGTGCAGAACCAGGGCACTGTGGAGAAGATATGAGTTGCAGTCCAGCCGGCTGCTGCTTGACAAAACTCTGCGAGGGAGAGGAGGCACTGCTTGGCAAAGGACCTTGAGGGACAGGGGTACTATCTGTTCTACCTATTTCCAATAAACTCTTCTTGGAGCAGTCACTGATCTCTCATGAGTCACCCCCACCCCCTCCAAAAAGCATACATCTTGCACATTGTCCCCAGGAACTTTCTTTGCGCTATCCACACACTACCCACTGCCCTGGCACAACTGGGCTAGGGACATGATGCTCTGACTTTGGGATGAGTAATTGAGCTGTATGCAAGTTTGTGGGTCTTGGGTCAGATCTAGTTCACAGTCAGTCTCTTTGAGCCTCTGAATTCATATTCCCAACCTGCAACACTGGACCTGGGCTTTTATATTTTTTTCCCTCTTTGATTATTCTTGAAAGGGACTTGGAGGACCAGCAGCCTCACAGGTGAATCTCTTTCCAGTGTAATCCCCACTTTGCTGTCCCAGAGGCCCCACCCTGATGCCCCCAAGGGTAGTAGGTTTCCTTCAAACCCTTCTTAGCCTCAGATGCCCTTGGGCATTGGTCCTCTTGACTGCAATGGCGAGGAACTGGCAACTTCACTTGTGGCTGTCTGCCTCTCACATTCCCCTCAATGCTCACTAGGCTGTCCTCCAGGCAAAGTGAGAGTGTCAATAGTGATGCTGCATTTTAACATACAGATTTTTTTTTCCTTGGCAGCATGACCCAGGGAGGTGGGAGAAGAGGAAATTTTGTTGGATCTTGGTACAAAATGCAGCCCACACTCCTCCACCAGACCTCTGGTCAGAGTTCCTACTCCCTATAGTATATTCCCCTTTCTCAGGAGTTTCAAATGTCCATTAATGCAATGTGTTTTCCACCAAACTGCCTGAAATATATCACTCTCATTGGCCATTGTCTGGATTCTAGTGTTCAATGAGATTCAAGCCCTTTCCACATGAAACTTTTACTTCAATAAATCAAAAACATGTATATGGATCTCTCTTCAGAAACCCAAGCATTCTCAGACAGCTATAGAGGATTTAGTTTCCCAGAATCTATAGAAAACTTCTAGATGGTCACCATCCAATAGAAATAGACAGTGAGTCACAAATATAAACCATGTTGACAATTTTAAATTTTCTAGTACACACATTTTAAAAAGTCAGTGTAAATTGGTGAAGTTAATTTTAATAATATATTTGTCACAAGTACTCACAATGCTATTATTTCAACATATAATCATTATATAAACTATTATATAATTATATAAACTATTGAGATATTTCATATAATTTTTATACTAGGTCTTCAAATTTTGGTGTGTATTTTATACTTACCACAGATCTCAATTTAGATCGGCTACATTTCAGGTAATCAGTATCTACAAGTGGCTGGGAGTTACCATATTGGATGGCACATCTGTATACTGTTGTCTAATTAATTTATATCTATGTTCTATTTATCTACATTTCAAATCTGATTGTTGAGGAGTTCTATAGATGTCTCCCAAAGTGGTATGCTTTTTTTCTTTTTACCCTGTATCTTAATTCATATGCTGTCTTTTGGGATTTTTTTCTGTAAGTGCCTAGATTTTGTGTAATCATATTTTTTCCCTCATTACTATACTATGCTTTCTTTTTCCAAATGTATACCTAAATCTGAATAAGTATTAGTTTGCTAGGACTGCTATAACAAAATTCTACAAACTGAATCACTTGCTAGAGAAATTTATTGTCTAATGGTTCTAGATGTCTCAGATATTGGCAGGGTTGATTCTCCCTAAGGGCTGTGGAATAGAATCTGTCCCATTCCTCTTCCCTAGCTTTTGGTGGCTTTCTGGCAATCTTTCAGGTTCCTTGGGTTTATAGAAGAATTATCCTGGCTCTGTCTTTGTCTTCACATGGCATTCTCCCTGTGTGGATCTGTCTCTAAGTTTCCCCTTTTGATAAGTATGCCAATCATTCTGAATTAAAAGCAGAACTTACTCCAACATGACTTCATTTTAGTTATAGCTGAAAAGTTCCTATTCCAAATAAGGTCATATATTGAGATACTACTTAGGGATTTAACATGGGAATTTTGGGGAGGACAAAATTTAACCCATAATGTGTTGATGTATAATGTGCTGCCCAGACCCCTTTGTAGCTGCTGCAAATAGTGCTGGAAGTGAGTATGCTTTAGTCCAACCTCTATGGGACTACATCAGCTGGAGGAAATTGCTTTGCTGGAGATCTGGACCCCGTCCAGGGTTGTACCTTGCTTCCCAGCTGCCATGAGCTGAGCATCTTTCCTCTGTGATGCCCTTCTGCCACCACATAATGTCTTTGTATTGGAGCCAGAAAACCATGGACTGAACTTCTGAGACTGTGATTCAAATAAACATCTCCTTCTCTAAGTTGTTCTTGAGTGAAGAATGTGTTAAGGATACTGTACAAGGAGAGGAAAGGTAAACTGCTGGAGAGTATGGTGGTAAGGAACAAAAATGCCAGTTTGTTAAAAAATCAATCAGTTGCTTCATTTGAAAAATCACCCTGGTGGACACCGAGGTTGGTTCCATAATTTGGCTTTTGCGAATTGTGCTGCTATTAACATGGTATGCATATATTATTGTAGTTCTCTGATTTTGGCCCCTTTGAAAAGATACCCAGGAGTGGTACAGCCAGATCATATGGAGGACCCATTCCCAGTTTTCTGAGTAATTTCCATACTGATCTCCATAGAGACTAAACTAGTTTGCAATCCCACCAACAGTGTAGAAGAGTTCCTATTTCTCCACATCCTCATCACATTTATTGTTATTTGACTTCTTGATGACTGCCATTCTGATTGGGGTTAGATCGAATCTTAGTGTAGTTTTTATTTGCATCTCCCTGATTGCTAATGATGTTGAACATTTTTTTCATGTATCTATTGGCCATTTATATCTCTTCTTTTGTGAAATGTCCATTCAGTTCAGTTGGCCTATTTCTTGATTGGGTTATTTATTTTTTAGTGTAAAGTCTTTTAAGTTCTTTGTATATTCTAGATATGAGTCCTCTATCAGAGGGATAGCTGGCAAAGATAATGAATTACATAATTATGGGGAATGTACACAATGGAATTCTACTAAGCAATAAAGAAGAATGAAATTTTGTCACTTGTAAGAAAATAGAAGGACTTGGAGGACATTATGTTAAATGAGATGAGCCAGTGACAGACAGAAAGTGAAGTGTCATATGTTTTCTCTAATATGTGCAATCTGGAGAGTAATTGGGATATCAGAGGAAGTCCAGATAATAGAGGAGACACCTCAGTAAAGTGTGGGAGGTAGTCTAAGGGAAGGGGAGGGGGAAGATTAAGGTTCTTTTATGGAAATATTATCGTTGACTGTGTGTGCATGTATGAATATACCAACAATAAGCTCAGTACTTTGTATTGGGAAGGAGGAAATGGAGAGGTGGGGAGGGTCCCCAAGTGCTGTGTGCATGTATGTCACTGTCAACATGATTTATATTATGATGGGGAACTATAATGCACCAATAAAAGCATATTATAAAAAATCACACTGGTGAAATGAAGCCATCATTTCTTCCTTAAAATATTATAAAGATTATGTTTTAGGCTGACTCCCAACCCACATGAAAAACTATGATCTACACATGGAAGGACATGTGAGTCATTAAAACGAGATTGTCAAGGTGATCAGGCCCAGGTTGAGATGCCAAGGTTGCTATTTTCTAGTGTTGGATCCTTCAGCAGTTTCCTTAACTTTTCTGACTTTTCATTTTCTCATCAGAGAATTGTAGGTGTGCCTTGTGGAGTAAAGACAGTGTAGAAGAAGGACCTAGCAATCTTCTTGGCTTAGGTCAGAAAATCCTATTCATATGATAATACTATATAAGCAGTAACTACTTTATTTGGAGTTACAAAGATAAATTATTTCAAGAAGCTCCTACATTTATTTGAAATGTATTCTAAAGAGTGAATGTAAAAATGTGTAGATGATTCTAGAAACATAGCATGCTGTGGCTTATACTTTCAGATCCTTTAGCTGAAGTCATACCTGGACCAGCAGTGGCAGGATTATGGTGAAGGATTGAACTAGTTTTGTTTTTGCTTTTTGTTTTTGTAGTGTTTCAAATAGCATCTTCACATCCAATTTCCTGAACTGTCATTTCAACTGTTTGCTGTGCAAGAAGTAAACCATCACTTGAAAAGAATGCATTATATGAAATGCATTTCTAAGAAATGTGAATTTATTTAAAAATTTTGTTAGCACTCAATTTGCTAGCAAAAAAACCATTATTTCATATAAGTAGCTGTCTCAGGAATGGGAACTTCTCCATTAAGTGCTAAAAGATTTCACATGGTAACAAATTATTGAAAAAGGCTTTTGAAAGAATACCTAAAAGCACCAATGACACAGCTTATTCTGCCTGTGTGTTCAGAGTTAGAATAAAGCTTTTGACAATATTGTCAATGTGCTGACATTGTTATTAAAGGTCCTTAACCTTATTACAGAGCAGTTGAACAATGCTTGTTTGTTCATCTCAGCATCAAGTAGGAAAGATGGTGGGGTGTCAAGGTTTTCAGGTGCTTTTTTCTTTTTAAAACCAAAAAATGATGTTGGGAAAGACAAAGAGTAGAGTGATAAAAGCAGATGGTATCTGTGGAGATAAGTTCTCCTGTTATCAATAACAGTGATAAGAATCTCTAGCCATGAGTAATTTATTTCATACACATTCTCTTTAAGCAAAGCCCTTGCATAAAGTTGCTTTTTATCTCTTGGAATTCATGCAGTCTTCTAGAAGCTATGCAATAGCCTGTTGGATAAACTTTCAATGGATATTTCCATGGTGTCTCATATTTAATTTTCTTTCTTTCTTTAGTACTAGGGTTGAATTCAGGGTCATTCTATCTCTGAGCTATACTCCCAGACCTTTTTGTTTTGAAACATGGTCTCTCGAAGTTGCTGAGGATCTTGCCAAGTTGCTGACGCTGGCCTTAAATCAATGATCCTCCTATCTCATCTTCCCAAGTACTAGGATTACAGGTATATACCACCGTGCCCAGCTTTGCATTTCTTTTTGTGAGGTACACTCAGGTGTAATGGAAGGCATTGTAAGTCTAATGTGTTGTCACATCCCTGCTTATGACTGGGATTCACAGCCATGATACTTTTGGGAAAGTAACATTCTAATCCAACTCTGTACTTTATTTATTGCTTCTTTTAAGAATATTTAGAAATGTATAAAGAAGACAAAATGCTATAGATGTAACATCCAGTTGAAAATTTTAATGAAAGAAATCACTACATTTGCATGATTAGAAAGTTACCACAGGACTCTAGGTATAATAATATTTATAATGAATATGTCTTTCAACTGAGTAATTAAAAGGGATTCATTTTATGTTATGTCAGCACGTAAAAGGTGTTACATACATTCTTTTGTATGCCTCCAATATTACATGGGTAATAATTCTGATATCCTCTCACACAAAATAAATAAATAAATAAACTTAAAGGAGGTTGGATGTAAAAAGCAAAATACTCCTCTCATTCCTAGATACTCTACTTAAAGATAATGTGTGTGTGTGTGTGTGTGTGTGTGTGTGCACGTGCGCGTGTGTAGGGTGGTAGGGACTGAACCCACGAGTATTCTATCTCTGAGCTATATGTCAGCCCTATTTTATTTATTGGGTTTTTTTTTTTTTTTTGGTACTGGGGATTGAACTCAGGGGCATTCTACCCCCGAGCTACACCCCCAGCCCTATTTTTAATTCTTTATTTTGAAACAGGGTCTCACTAAGTTGCAGAGTGCCTCACTAGGTAGCTGAGGCTGGCCTCGAACCCAGATTCTCTGGTCTCAGCCTCCCGAATGCTGGGATAACAAGCGTGTGCCACCACACCCAGCGTTTTTTTTTTTTTTTTAAACAGGTTCTCATTAAGTTGCAGAGGGCCTCTCTTAGTTGCTGAGGCTAATCCTTAAACCTGCAATCTCCTGTTTTAGCCTCCCAAGTACTTGGATTATAGGGGTGTACCGCCATACCTGGCTTAAAGGTAACTATTTTGATAATATCCAACATATCCTTCATGAAAAATGCTGTAAGAAAGTAAAAGTACATATTTTAAGCAGTTTTTTCTTAATTCTTTAGATTGTAAGGACAGGGCAGCTAAGCAAATGATGCTCTAGAGCTTGAAAATCTGGATTGTAATTCTGTCTCTTCAGCTGTCCAATTATGCAACCTCACCTATTCAACTTCTCTGTATTTCTATTCATAGGTCTAAAAATGGGGCTAATATATCTCAGAGAATTGTCTTTAAGATGAATCGTCATTTGTGTAAAGCATACTCATAGTGTATAACACTCAATAAATTTGAGATATAATTATTATTTATGAAAATGAGTTATCTCAACTCCTGCTTAATTTTAGCTTTACATAACTATATGTAGTCTCATTTTTAACCTTTTCTGAGTCACATTGTTTTAGTTGATATTATATAGTATATATAGTTTTAAAATTTTATTTTGAATTACAACTTTTCCTTTAGCATATGAATTTATGCTATAACATATAACTTTTTTTTTCTTTTTTTTTGGTATTGGAGACTGAACCCAGGAGCATTCTACCTCCGAGCTACATTCCCAGCCCTATTTTTTAGTCTTTATTTTGAAACAGGGTCTCACTAAGTTGTGGAGAGCCTCACCAAGTAGCTCAGGCTGGCTGCGAACCCCGATCCTCCAATCTTAGCCTCCCAAGTACTAGGATTACAAGCATGCTCCACCACGCCCAGCTACATATAACTTTATATGTTATAATTAATCTTCTATCCTTAAATTTAGCAACTTTAAACACTATTTTTTTTTTTTTTTTGCGGTACTAGGGATTGAACTCATAGGCATTCTACCTTCAAGCTATACCCCCAGCCCTATTTTTTATTCTTTATTTTGAAACAGGGTCTCACTAAGTTGCAGAGTGCCTCACTAAGCAGCTGAGGCTGGCCGCGAACCCGGATCCTCCAGTCTCAGCCTCCCAAATGCTGGGTTACAAGCGTGCGCCACCATGCCCGGCCTTTAAACACTATTTTTGTTGAACAAAAGAAAATCAGAACTACTGTGAGATTTCACCTAACTCCAAACAGAATGGCAATCATCAAAAACACAAATAACGACAAATGCTGGCGAGGGTGTTGAAAAGTGGGAACCCTAATACATTTTTGGTGGGATTGCAGATTAGTGCAACCACTTTGGAAAACAGTATGGAGGATCTTCAGACCAAAAGGAATGAACCTACCATATGATCCAGCAATACCACTTTTGGGTATCTACCCAAAAGAATGGAAACTAAACTATCAGACCAATGCCTGTGTATCTATGTTTATAGCTGCACAATTCACAATTGCCAAACTATGGAAACAGTCAAGATGTCCGTCAACAGATGAATGGATTACAAAACTATGGGATATGTACACAATGGAATTTTACTCAGCCATAAAGAAGAACAAAATCATGTCATTTTCAGGGAAATAGAACTGGAAAACATTATGTTAAGTGAGATTAGTTAGTCACAAAAAGTTAAAAAAAATGTATGTTCTCCCTAATATGCAGAAGCAAGGAAGAAAGTGGGTCATAAGAGGGACTCTAGATGAGGAAGGAGAAACCTAGCCGGGCGTGGTGGTGCACGCTTGTAATCCCAGCATTCGGGAGGCTGAGACTGGAGGATCCGGGTTCAAGGCCAGCCTCAGCTACCTAGTGAGGCACTCCGCAACTTAGTGAGACTTGGTTTCAAAATAAAGAATAAAAAATAGGGCTGGGGGTATAGCTCGGAGGTAGAATGCCTCTGAGTTCAATCCCTAGTACCGCAAAAAAAAAAAAAAAAAAAAAAAAAAAAAAAAAAAAAAAAAAAAAAAAAAAAAAAAGAAAAAAAGAAGGAGAAACCTTAGATGAGCAAAGAAGGTGACTTAACTGAAGGTGATGAGGGGAGGAGGGAAACACCCTAATGCACATGATGTACTTTCATAATCATATCAAAGTCAATCACTAAACTGAACTTGAGAAGGATGGAGGTAGAGGGAGTGGGGTGGGAATTGGGGACGGGTTAAATGAGAAATGTGTGCATATATGCCTTTGCCAGCTTGTACCTAACAAAGAAGTATGGTTACAATGCATCAAAAAAAGAAAAGAAAAAAGATAATCAGCAATTCATACTTTCTCTTATCTCTTCCCTTATTTTCCATTTCCCAAATATTAGCTACATTATTTTCAGTCTCATTTGATAGTTCCTTTGATATTTTTACACAATTAAGTTTTGATTTTTCAAAATTATGATATCTTAGTCACTATGAAAAATGTTGAAATTATGGAATTTATACTTATTCCCATTTTGCTCCTAAAATGTGCTTGATATGTTATTTTTATAATGTCAAACTTTAAAGCCTTCATTTTCTGCAATGATATTTCCTATAGTTGTTTGTCTTAGTGATATTTATGAGTAGTTTCAGTGCTGATAAATATTTGAATCCTCAAGTTCTTTAAAATTGTGGCTTTTAAATTTGGCTTGTGTTTTTAAACCTTTTTGTTTCATTATTGATTTTGAACATAATTGCATTTGGTCAGAAGAATGTGGTCTGGATAATACTTGCTTCATTTGTGCTTGAGAAATGTTTGAATTTTTTAGGTGAATATTCTATATATGACTAGCCGATTTTGTTGTTCAAATATTTTCTATCTGCTGGCGTCTCAATCATAGATCTGTGTTGAAATCCCCCCTTTGATGAATTCTTTAGGATTTTCGTTAGTGGACATCTATCACTAGGTGTTCTTTTTCTTTTCTGGATACAAAGACAACACTGACTCAGGCATGTTCCTAAAAAATAACTTTGATTGCTTTACAATTCTATGTTGTTAGCTATTTTTTTCCATCAAACCCTGGATGTATCATTCTGTTTTTTTTTTTCCTCCAGCATCATTGTTGTTGTTGGCTTATCTATCATTCTTTTCTCCTACCTGTTTTAGAAATGTAAAGTGTGAAATTGAAAAATACTCACTTCAATCTTATTCTGGTGCAATTTCATTGCAATAATTTTAGGCACAGATTTCTATGTAGTCTGTTTGGTTTTATTAGGTTTTAAAATATGAGACTTGGATCTCATATCTCAGGTCTAGAAAATTGTCAGTCATTACTTCTTCAGAGTTTGCTTTTTTTTCTCTCTATTTTTTTAGACTACAGTTAGATCATAGTATTGGAACTTTCTTCTCTCTAAAATTTCCTTTTATATTTTGCATATTCTTGTCTCTGTTGCATTTTGGTAATTTTTTCAGCTTTCTTTTTTTGCTCTTTAATTAAATGTCAGATGTGCTTAATATGTTGTTAACCCATCCAAAAAGAAATCATTACTATTGTTAATTGGTAAATGTACATTAACTGTTAATATTCTAGTTCTTGGGTGATGGATTTCCAAGGATTTACTATATATACATATAGGTATTTGCGGTACTGGGGGTTGAACTCAGGGGTGTTCTATCTTCAAGCAATACCCCCAGTCCTATTTTTTATTCTTTATTTTGAAACCGGGTCTCACTAAGTTGCAGAGTGCCTCACTAGGTAGTTGAGGCTGGCCGCGAACCTGGATCCTTCGGTCTCAGCCTCCCAAATGCTGGGATTACAAGCATGCGCCACCACGCCCGGCTGGTTTACTATATTTTTTAAGATAAAATAAGATTTAAAAGGACATGCTTGTGCTAGGGACTCTTCATGGTATACATCAAGGGTTGCAACTAAGTCAATTCTGGGGAACTAACTTCCAATACAAAAGTTAAAAAATTCTCATACATTTTAAATAGTTGTTTTTTACATTAAGTATCTTTTTATTTTTAAAATATTTCCCTCCCAGTAATTTTGCATTATGGATTTTAGTTTTAACTTATGAAACTCTTAATGTCTGAACATTTTGTTTGATTTTAAGTGCTGTTAATTTGTGTGGCTTGTAATTAAAAAGGAGAAATGCTAATTGGACTATGTTAAAATCAGGGACTATTTATTTAAAAAAAATCCTTAAGAGCCGGGCGTGGTGGCGCACACTTGTAATCCCAGCATTCAGGAGGCTGAGACCGGAAGATCCGGGTTCAAGGCCAGCCTCAGCTACCTAGTGAGGCACTCCACAACTTAGTGAGACTCGGTTTCAAAAATAAAGAATAAAAAAATAGGGCTGGGGGAGTACCTCGCAGGTAGAATGCCCCTGAGTTCAATCCCTAGTACCGCAAAAAAAAAAAAAAAAAAAAAATCCTTAAGAAGTAAAAGTCAAATCAATAAGAAATGACAAAATAGTAGATAATTGGGTGAAGAACTTGAACATATACTTTACAAAAGACTATCCAAATATCAGCAAATCTACCGTAAGATGCTTAACCTCATTACAATTCAGGGAAATTTAATTTTAATTTAACTTAAAAGCAAACAATTAGATATTATTATACACCTCCAGAATGGCTAAGATAAAAATAACTGGCAATATCAAGTATTAGCAAGCATGTGAATTACCACACATTGCTGCTCAGAGTGTAAACTGGTGAACCTCTTTGGAATATAGTTTGGCCACATCTACTGAAACTAAACATGTGCCTACCCTATGACCCTGCAATGCCACTCCCAATAGAAATGCACACATCAATGCATTAGGAAATGTAAGAGAATCTGAATAGTACCATTATGCTGTATTATCACTAGGTTAGTAGTCTTCATAGTAGTATTACCTGATAATAGTTTCAGGAATCCACCAACTTTAAAAGGCAAAAATGAACTGTGGTATATTTATCAATAGATAAATAAAGATGAGGTGAGTTCTGTGAGACATACAACATCACAGATTAATCTCAAGATAATATTTTGAGAAAGAAACCAAATATAAGAATACATACTGCATATTCCATTTAATGTAAAGGTAAAGAATAGGCAAAACTGATGTATGGTCTTAAAAGTTAGAGCATCGATTACCTTTGAGACAGGGATAGTGAGTGGGAGAAAGAACAATGGAGTGAATTTCTGAGATACTGGTAATATTCTATTTCTTAATTGGTTACATGGGTGCCCTTATATTTTAAAATTTTATTGAGTTGTTAATCTATACATATTACTTGTGTACTAGTGTATATATACTTCAATAAGATGCTTTTAAGAAAAGTGACTGTACATTCTTGATTCTTCAGTTTGAAATGAACAAGTTTAAATTTGTTTTTAATTTTTGATAGGGCAAATTGGACTTTGTGGGTTATGTTCATCTAATATTTACTGTTGGCTAGGTATTATACTAAATAAGTATTGTTCACTATCTTATTAAATCTTCATAATAATCCTGTAAGTTAGCATTTAGGTCCCTTTTATATATTAAACTCAGAGAAACTAAATTATTTGTTCAAGATTACACAATGAATGGTATGGTTATTCTATCCTTCCTTGATAATATTTAAAGCTCCAAATTAATGTTTAGAACTAAAACAGCTTGCAGATTGGAGTACTGCTGTCTGCCATTTGGGAAGAAGGAGAAGAAAGGGAATTACAATTTGATAGGCATTGGAACATTGATAAGCTTCTTACCTGGGTATTCATACTTACTAGCTATAACATAAATTATTATAATTATAAAAACAAGAGCACTGTTTTCCCCCCAAGTTGTTGAATTCCAGAGAATGAAGGAAAAGTCCAACAACTACTGATAATACTAAACATTTCACTTGAATGCGTTTACTTGAATTGCTTTCTAAAGACAATGCTTGGGAAATGAACATGGTTCTGTGTACATCTATTGTTGACCAAAGAATTCCATCCAGTGATTCGTCCACTAAGGCTGTGATAGATACTTGTGACTGTGTGTCTTTTAATGCCTGTACATGAAGCAAACTGCCTAACACTACAAAAGGATTCTCTTTCTACTCTGAAACATATTGTCTGACATTACATTAAATAGCTTGAAAATACTGTAACCATTGATGCATGGTTGTTGTTAAAGTATCTTAGAATCAATGAAAGAAATTAATAAACAGAATACCCAGTCTTAAGAGAGATCTTCTCATGGTTTTCTAGTTAAGAAAAAATAAATTAGCACTCTCAGCAGGGGGAAAGCAATAGATTGTGTGGGATGCTTTTGACAAAGAAGAGCTTCACTCTCAATGTTAATTTAATTTGCATGAGCTTCTGGAAAAGCCATTTACCATCTTACTACGCACATATCATGAATAATATTTATGCTTCCATATAAGCTTTTAATGAAGTGTGCTACGATCTCTGGAATACCAGTTCAGAATCAGTTAATATAGGAAAGAGCTGAAGAGAAATTTTGATAAGAAGTTAGTGTAACTCCTTTACATATCATCTTAGGGACCATTTCATTGGTATTGACTTTAAAGTTTGAGAACAAGGAATCTTCAGTTGTATTTTATCCTGTCCCTGTGTCATTTGTGATGTCCTATGTTTCTCTTTGATTCATGAAATGCATGCTGTTATCAGTATGCCAAGTCCATTTTCGACAGTCATGAATTTGAAGAGTGCAGATAATTTAAAAAAGTAGACCGAAGCTGATTTGCCTTGCAGAATCTGAACAATATAACTGATATTAGCACAAACAAAGGCAGGGGTGTAGATATTCTTCTCTCAGCTCCCAAATGGTTACACTGAGCAAATAATTGAATCAGAAAGTGGAAACAATGACGTGAACTTACCATTGACTTTCTACCCTTCACCGGGACTTGCCGTGGTTGGGAGGCCTTCTCCTACTTACTCTCTTTACATCCTTGTGAGCTTTATCTTGCTGTCTACCCAAGTGACAGAAGGTTCTAGCCTTTTTTCAATATCTGCTTTTGTCTCCTTTCCCATGTAAATCCTTTAGGTTGGGAAAATAACTGAACCAGGCCAATTACTCTTGATCTCACCCTCCTTCATCAATATAGTTGTTAATACAGCTTTTATTATCACAAAGTTTACTTAAACTATGCCATAGTGATGAATAATTAACTTGTGTATTTACAGGAAGTTCTGGAAAATAGCTGTGAACTAATTTATCATGCTTTATAGATTAAAGTGGGAGAGAATGGGAAAGCAAATCCAGTATCAAGTGAATTTTAGTTTCTCAAGAACTAATGAGTGCCAGGCATGGTGGCTCACACTTGTAATCTCAGTACTTGGGAGGCTGAGACAGGAGGATCTGGGTTTGTGGCCAGCCTCAGCTACTTAGTGAGGCCTTCTTCAACTTAGTGAGACCCTGTTTCAAAATAGAGAATAAAAAATAGGACTGGGAGGTATAGCTTGGAGGTAAAATGCCCCTGAGTTCCATCCCTAGTACCGCAAACAAAACAAAACAAAAAAAGAAACTAGCGAGTATATGAGCTCAAATATTCCCTTTTGTTTTAGTCCTTAAGCTGGTTGAGTAAGAATTCTGCCACAATTAGAAGAGCCCCAGCCACCATGAAGACATAATAGTAGCTGTCCATGTCCAGAGACATTAATCAGTGGGCACTGGCTGCAGTTGCCAGGGAAGAAATAAGAGCTGGGTGAAAATAAGCTGAGGGATAGACTCAGGCCTATAATAAAAGCATAGCATGCTCATGCTAAGCTTGGGCAGTTCAGATTGGAATCAGCAGTGTTTTCTTTTTCTTTTTTGTAAATCAGATTTAGCAAATCTCAAATGCCGGGAGGCTAAGGATAATTCACAGTAGATGTAAGACATTGCGACTCCTTTTTGCTGGTAAAGAGCTGCTCCCTCACCTCTGCTCTTGTTGCTGGTCATAGGTCTATGGAAAATGTCCTCTTTGATTCCTGATGAAATTCCTTATTTCCCCCAGTGCTCCTGAGAGTAGCTTTTAAAATTCTGCTTCACAGTAAACTAGAATGCATTGTTTGAGGACTGCTTAATTTTTGACCTTGCCCAGTTTTTTTTTTTTCATTTTCCATCTGAAGTTTTAAATAAAAATGTAAATGTTAATTCCCATCTTTTTTTTAAAATCCTGAATTTTTTTTAAATGTCCTCACTGGTCATCTTTATCCAATTTTAGTGTTTAGGATACTTTAGTGACTCCAGAAAACATGATTTCTGGATGATTATGAGGCCAGTCAGTGATATTTAGTTAATGCGATTTTACCCTTTAGTTTTCTGAGTTAGTCACACCCATGTGGTTTCATTGGTCATTCGAATAATCTAGTTCATTCATATATTTTTCTCCAGGATGGAAAATTGGCTGTAGTAGAAAATGCTGTAAGTAGCACTAGGCTCTGAGCTTCCTGCTGCCATTTGAGTAAATAATGCATTTTTAATAAAAAGATCGCATAATTTAAAGGTCACATTATAAAGACTCACTTTAATCTTTAATGTGACCAGCCACCAGAGATGGAGTTAGCAGTGTGATTTGGACAAAAAAGATCCACGATTCTGATTTTCATCTGTTCTCCTTGGCAACACTTCCTGAGAACAGTGTGAAGGAAATTCCAAGACTAAATAGCCAATAGCATAATATACTTTCCAGCATGCTGAGAACTAGTGAGTGAAGAAAATTAAAGCTCTGGAGGTTTCCTAAGAAAGACTGAGCAAATTATCTTTCTAAAACCGAAGTTGAAAATAGCCATCATGACATTTTATAAATACTTGTACAAGGTTTAGAGCTGGGACAAAAGTCCAAAATTCTGATGATATGTATCAACATGGACAATACATTTAAATATGAATGAATATAATTTAATTGTAACTAATGTGTATTGATTACTCCCCATTTTCCAGGCTTAATAGGAGTTAGCTCATTCGATTCACATGATAGTCCACTGCAGTAGGAATTATGAGTTCCATTTTACAGATGAGAGACTGAGGCCACAGAGCTTGAGTCTGGTGCAGGATAGGAACAAGGGCTGTAGCCCAGTTCTGCTGATTTCAGAGTCTGAGCACTTGATGCTGTTCCATGGAAATGTTAACTTTCTTTATTTGCTTTATTCTCTACAGAAATCCACCTATTTATCTCTTCCCACAACTAAGCACAAGATTGTTTTTTTTCAAGTTTTATGTACATGCATGCCTTAATATTTATTTTTAAACTTTTGTTTTGAAACAATTATAGATGCACAGAAAATCAACCTTCCCTAAAATACATAGGGAGCTTCTGTGCACCCTCTACCCTGCCTTCACCGATAGGAGCTTCTGTGTAACACTAGTATAAGCTCAACACCAGGACATTGTCACTGCTACATTCTATATCATTCGATATCATCAGTTTGACAACACTCTATGTGTGCCATAGTTGGTGATAGGTTTATAATGCCTTCCAAGAAATGGAAGATCCTAATTTTATCTAGTAAAATATTTCAGTTTTTTTTAATTGCTCTGACTTTTATGACTTTCAAAACTTTCCCTGCTCTTGAACTATTGAATATATTTTAAAAATTTCTTTTAATATTTTACTTCTTTTAAAATTTACGTTTTTGTATAGTATAAGATGGAATCTAATTTAATTTTTCTGCCAAATGTACAGCTAGTTGTGGTAATACATTCATTGGACAGTCAGTCCTTGCCTACTGATTAGAATGCCACTTTTGTCATATTTGTTCATCTGGTTTTTTTTCTACTCTCTATTCTTGTTCTATTTTTCTTTTAGTCTATTACTACACCAAGACTATACAATTTGATGTAAGTTTTGGAATTGTATAAACCTTGCACTTTTAACATGAAAGTAATACTACCCTGAGGCTATCGGGCATGAATGGCTTCTCTGTTCTCTACATTCAGCTCGCTGGTGCTCAGGGTCCTACCTTAAGTGCTTCTGGAGGTCAGCAGGTATCAGAAATGTGTGAGAAGGTCAGTGGTAAGTCCATAAAGATTGGTTTGTGCCATAAGGGGGTGAATGAATGTCTTTCCTAAAAATATTACTATTGATTTTTTTTTAACACCTTTCTGTCCAAGTACATTTGTGGCCTTTAAGTATTCACCTTAAGTCTAGTAAAAAGAATTCTGCATTAGAATAATAATAAAAAATCCCATAAGCTTCATTATTTATTAACTGTGAGACCTTGAGATAATTACTTAACCTTTCTGAACTTGTTTCCTCATTCTGAAAAAGAAATAGTACTTACCCACTGCCTTGGACTAATTATCACATGAAATAATACAAATAAATTACTGTGTATAGTGCCTTGTACTTGATTTTCATTCATTAGATGTTAGTGGATTTTAAACAATAATTTATTATGGGAGAGAACTATGTCTTTTGATCTAGATAAAGGCCATTTTAAACACATTAAATCTAGGCACCTAGAAAAATTTTAAATACAGATTTGTTTGTGAGTTTTCATGTATAGTATTGTTTGTGGCACTATGTGGGGACTACAAATAATTATTAGATGTAGCCTTTAATGATGATAAATTTGTAGTCTGATTAAGACACAGACATTGTAAAGGATACCCTCTCCTTTTTTAACTTTTGAAAACTTGATCACCACACTCTTGATTCACATGTTGGGTTGGGGTTTGTCCAGAAGCAGGCACACATGTTTTGGGCCTGGCTTTCAGATGTATCCTCTTTCTAGCTTTTGTGATTGCTTCAAATTTGGGCATGGCACTCAAATCAGCTAAATGAATTCTGAGACTTTTGCTAGACTTCTTAAGAAAGAAAATCTCTTATACACTGTTAGTGGGACTGCGAATTAGAACAACCACTATGGAGATCAGTGTGGAGGTTCCTTGCAAGACTAGGAATGGAACCACCACTGTGACAGCACCTTAATAGCTGGATCTTGAGCAAGGCTCTGTCTGCTGGAATCTTGCAAGGCAGACGATTCCAAAAGAAAGGAATGTATGGCATTTCCCAGTTTGCATTAATTATATTCTGAAAATTATGGGTGCTTTGGGTTTTTGCTTTTTTATTAATTATAAAGAAAAACTTCTTAGAAACACGCGGCCTGACAGATTCTGATCTCTTAGCTGTAAAAGAGCAATGCTTCAAGACAACAAGCATTAGTCTAGAAACAGGCTTTGCAAGTTTATCTAAATCAACACTACCTGGTCTACCTGAAACCTGTTAACTACCTAGACAAGACAGAACACTGCTTAGAGGGGCTAAACAAAATTGTAAAGATTTTAACTAATGGAAAAGAATTTTTATATACGTGTTGTAAACCTACTGGTTGTAATTAACCTTTAGAAAAACAAGTTTGTAAAAATTCCTGTTCTATATGTCTCACTGTAAAAAAAATAGTATAAATCTGCGACTGACAAAAAATAAAACAGATGCGCTTTAACACTGCATTGGGTGTGAGCATATTCTCGCGACCTCATCTCAATCCACACCAATTGAGGGACTCTGGACCCCGCTGCCACGAGGGCTGGCTCCCAGCACACCACATGACCCAGGTATACCACTTCTCAGTATCTTTCCAAAAGAATTAAAGTCATAATACTATAGGATACATGCATGTCCATGTTTATAGCAGCACAATTCACAATAGCCAAATTATGGAACCAATTCAGGTATCTGTCAACAGATGAATGGATAGCAAAAGTGTAATATATACACACAATGGAATTTTAGTCAGCCATAAAGAAGAACAAAATTATGTCATTTGCAGGAAAATGGATGGAACTAGAGAATGTTATGCTAAGTGAAATCAGCCAGTGTCAGAAAGTCAAGGGTTGAATGCTTGCTCTCATATATGAGAGCTAGAGAGAAAAATAGGAAACAATAGAGACTTTAGGTAATTGAGGAGAGTGATCAGTAGAATAGTAGAAAGGGATAGGGAGAGGATGGTGGGAAGGGAAAAGGAATAACTGATGAAAGAAATCATTCAAATTATGCTATGCCCTTGTATGAAGGTATCACTACTGGTCTCGCTCTTATGCACGGGGAGGGGTGGGTAGCTGGTGGGACCTGAAGGAAATCACACCAAGACCTATATGCAGGTTTGTTTGTATGATGTTGAACCTCATTACGATGTACAATTACAATGTACCAATAAAAATATAAAAAAAAATTTTCATGCTAGCATAATAATTATTAAATCTAAGGCTGCTCATAAGTCATCTCCCTAAAAATACATTTTTAATGCATAAGAAGGAAGCAAATATCCAAGGTGGCTGAGCTGAGGGATGGAAGGAGACACCAGGGCTGATGCCATCACTGGATCTCTTAAATCCAGCTCCATCTGTGTGTTCATCCTTGAGCTTCCCAATTAGCTTTTTGGTTTAAGTTAGTTTGTACCGTGTTTCAGTTACTTTCAACTAAGAATCCTGAGCAATGTAGGCATACAGTGCAGATATGGAAATGCAAGAAAGGAAGCTCACAGAGCGACATCAACAAGCCATCCTCAGGAAATCAGGGAGTTTCTAGGTAGAACCATCCCAAAGCCAGTTCATGCAAACCAGGAAGAACTTTTTGGAGGATATGATAGGCACTGGCATAATTTTTTAAAATGGCCTTAGAGACAGAGGTTCCATTGACCCTTAGAAGTAATGGAACCTCAAGATTTAATACAGGGGGATGTTCTACATGTAAGTAGTCGGTATTCTGTATCCTGCAATTTCATCTTACTTTCTGAATACCTACGGCATAGTTCCCTGGAGGGAAGTACAAAACTGAAACTGAACAAAAATAAGCAGTAAGACAATGACTCCCATTATGGATTACCGTTGGTGCAAGGATTAAGGTTTGGTGGGATGATTTTGCAACACCGCAGAAGGAGTCCTGGGTGGGAGTGGCCTGCACAGGGGGCTCCTTCTCCTTTCCACCAATGCTTCTTGCCTTCTGATTGGGAATGTCTCTGGGACACTGAAAATCTCTGCCCGCCCAACAAAGCTCCCTGCTACAGAGCTGAAAGTCTCAGCATCAGGGACACCTTTACACTCCACTCAGAGACATTACATCTTTACATGGAGACAGTGAGACCAGACATGTGTAATTGTGCTTAAAGCAGACAGTGGAATCTACTAATTGAATACAGTGTGTGTGTGTGTGTGTGTGTGTGTGTGTGTGTGTGTGTGTGTGTTTAAGATCCATTAATCAAAACTCCCAGCCTACAGCGAAAGCACGGAGGTGGTACATTGTGAACCTGTGAACCAGGTGAAGCAGAAGAGGTGAAAGTGTGTGAAACATGGGGAAGGACAAGGCACTGTGGTCTCTGGCTCCCTGCGGCGACATCAGAGGGCATTCAGAGTCAGTCATGACCCTATGCTTGTCTTGGAAGTTAGGAGGAACTCAATATGTTCTTCTATAAGTGGGGATAATAATGCCTGTCTCATATGATGTTAAAAACATTTAATGAGATAATGGTCACAGACCATGGTTCCTGGGCACAAATATAGATGCTCAGTATGTGTTGGTTAATATTATCATCGTGATCATCATGAGCATCACTGTTACTGTTGACGTTGGTTTCATTACAACAGGAACTATAGCTGCTTGGAGAAAGGACTTTGTTGAAGGGGACTTGATTTCCTTCCCAGATGTCTTCACACGGGTCATTCTGCTGGAGCCACAGGATCTGCTTGAGTAGATCGGGTGGGTGGAGCAGGTTTCCCTGAACCACAGTGATTTTAGAGAAGGGTAAGAAGTAAAAAGTCTGCAACAGGGAAATGAACTTCTGTTCTTGAAGCAAGTTCCATGTAATCAGAGGAAATTCAAGGCCGTATAGTTTCCTTATCTCTACACGTACCTAGTGGATGATAAATATCAACAGAATCTGAATTCTTTATCTCATTAAAATAAACATACATTTTTGTTGCTAGCAGTTTTTCTACTTCCTTGGATTACAAACAGACTAAGTGTCTCACTGTGATAGCTGTATATATGGAATCACATTCTGTTGATCTCCACAGTTACCAAACTTACAGACATAATGTAAAGTATTCAGTTTATTACAAAAATATAAATTTCCACATATTTGGAAGCACTGATTTGTGCTACTATGAAGCAAAAATGTTTAGATGCCAAGGTGGGGATTTCTCCCTTTGTTCTTGTTCAGAAAGCAGCACAGCCAGGCATGATGGCACATACCTGTAATCCCAGTACTTGGGAGGCTGAGATAGGAGGATTGTAGCCTCGAGACCAGCCTCAGCAACTTAGCAAAATTCTCAACAACCTAGTGAGTCTCTGCTTCAAAAATAAACGGAAAAGAAAAATGGGCTGGGGTATACTTCAGAAAGATGGAATGGCCCTGGGTTCAACCCCCAGTCGCACAAAAAAAGAAAAAGAAAAAAAAATAAACAGCACAAACTCAACCAGAGCCTACTGCCTTCTAACTGCCATATCCCCCAGAAGATGAGTTTCCATATTCAGACTGTTTTCAAGAGAAACCATATTTATACATGCATTTTTATATGCATCAACATGCAGCACAGAGAAATGAATGCAGCTTTTGGAGTCATGTGAACTTAGATTTTACGTTCATGTACAAAACCTGTCAGGTTATCATGGATTGTGAGACTCATCAGATGCTGCTAGTCTGATTCTCTCTGCTTGTGGCTAGGGGGCATGTGGATCATGTCAAAGCACTGTGATTTCCCTGTAGAATTTAAAGACAACCCGGGGGAGGTTTTCCTCACAGGAAGGGACAGAGTACAGACATGGCAATTAGGAGTATTAAGACAGCTTTCCCAATTTATGTCGATTATGCCTGTTCTGCTTTGGATGTAGAATGTTCCCCAGAAGAGCTCAAATATTAATGCAAGAAAAAAGTTCAGAGGTGAGGTGATTGAATTTTGAGGGTTCTAGTCTCATGGGTGGATAAATCCACTAATGGACTAATGAATTAATATACTGGATTATTAATTTAATGGATTATTAATGGATTTATTTACTTACCACCTAATAAATTAATTCATTGGGTGGTAAGGTAGGTGAGTGGGGTGTGACTGGAGGAGGCAAGTCACTAGGGGTGTGGCCTTGGGGACAGATACATATAGAGAGAGATAGAGAGATAGATAGATAGACAGACAGACAGACAGACAGACAGACAGATAGATAGATAGACCAATCCATCTGTGGACCCCCTTCCTCATTTTCACACTGTTTCTGGCCCTCATGATGTGAGAACCGAGTCCCTCCACTCTTGTTCTATCTCTGCTTCCCACTGCCGTGCCCTGAGCTTTGCACATGTGACCTGGACTGAAACTTCTGAAATCTCCAGAACTGGGAGCAAATAAGTCTTGCTTCCCCTGGGTTGTGGTCAGCCGGTGTTCTGTGTCACAGCAGTGAGAATGCTGACTGAAACAATGCTCTCCGTGTAACAATCGCACTTCTATATACTTACACTCATGAAGGCAAACACGCTTATGCAGTGGTGATCAGTAAAGTATTATGTATTTTAAAAAAAATTTCTGAAATCCAATGTCCACGTATTTGGTGTTGGTTAAATAAATCATGGCAAAATCATTCACTGAACCAGTGTGCTGCAGCTAATGAAAAGAATGAGGTAGGTTTGTATGTAGTGACATGGAAAAATGTCCAAAGATATAAAGTTCAGTCAGTAGAGTAACTTGTAGAAGGATGTTATATTGTGATCCCTTCCATGTAAAAAGTACACCCACATCAAATTGCTAATATTCCCCCCCTAGGAATAGGCAGTTACTTGGTAATTCCGCTATATTACCCATTGTAGAAACAATGGGATTTGCTGGGCATGTTAACCCAGTACTTGACAGGTTGAGACAGGAGGATCACAGGTTCACAGGCAGCCTCAGTTACTTAGTGAGATCCTCTCTAACTAGTGAGATCCTGTTTCAAAATAAAAAATAAAAAGGGGCTAGGGGAATTGGCTCAGAGGTGGAATGTCCCCAGGTTCAATCTCCAGTATAACACACACACACACACACACACACACACACACACACACACACAGAGGCACACACACAATGATGAAATTAATTCCTATGAACATTTATTAAGTTTTTCTATCTGGACATTTAAAGTTTTATCCTCAAAAAGTCACATTTTTTTTTCAATCAATGAAAGAGAAAAAGCCACTGAAGGACTTTGAACACGACAGTGATATACCATGTTTAACAAGATTGCTGCAGCCACTGTGTTGAGGGAAGACCAAGGGAGGTGAGGTGGTAGCCAGCAGATCGGTTATGAGGCTATTGAAATAATAAGCAAGAAATGATAGTAGCTTAGACTGGAGTGACAGCTGAAGGAGTGGAGGGAAGTGACTGGATACTGTGTATATTTTGGAAGTGAAATCAATGAGTTCTGACAATGGATTGGATCTGCAGGGTGAGCAAAAGGGACATCAAGGATAATTCCAATTATCTTTGGTCTAAGCAATTGGGAGGAAGCAGTTACTCCACTAGACTCCTCTCTGGCCTCCTGTGCACTATACCTTTCTGGTTTTCCTCTTTTTCCTGTGCATCTTTTTTAGTATGTGAGAAGGCTGACTATGATGTCCAACCAGCCAGCATATAAAATACAATTGTGGATTGAATGTGTAAATTGCCAATCAGAGTGGAAAGAGGAAAGAGAAGGCCCGAGCCAAGAACAACTGCAACTCCAAGGTTTACTAGCTTTGATATGAAAATCAAAGGATAACTTCACAGACCTCAGCAAGACTGAGAAAACACATCAAGGGCAGGAAATATCAGTGTGAATGCTCAGAGCAGATGATTCAAGAAAACAGGTGGCTTATCCTAAGCTTTAGATAGTCTCCAACCTGGAGGTGTGTAACTGGAAAATATTTGCATTATTTTTGTGTTTGTGCACTGAAAACTACTTAGTTTGTTGTGACGATGTAGTTGAAAAGTTTTCCTTTGGATCAGCCAAATTCCAAATTTAAATATCATTTATTATTGCATACAGTTCACTTTGAGCACTTTTGAACTGTAACGTTCTCTTATGCACACAACGTGTTTGTTCAGTTACTAACATATGGTGCAAGATGTTGGTTTTTAACATTGACTTGGGGATTAGGGTGTGCTTTTATCCAATTAAAGTATTTAGTTCTTGACTAACTCCTGTAACTTAAATATTTACTTTAGTGCTGTGCACCAGTATTGAGTTCATTGGGAAAATGAAAAGGTAAAATTTGGTGCCCTCCAGTGGGCATCTTCAGAATTGCAGCCAGAGCTCTGTGAGGAAGACTTTCAAATTGCCACGAACTACAATTCAGAGATATCAATAATTATAAGAGAAAAATAGTATAAATTTGGAATTACATTTAACTCCATAATAAGACAATTCAACAGAATAAAAACAAAATTAAGGTAATGGTGACACGTTCTGGAGTTTTTTTTTCTATAAAACAGCAATGTTACCTGCAAGATGGTCAAAAGCTGGAACATTTTAATAATAAATAGATACTATACTTTGGCAACTACTATAATACAAAAATAATATTTTGTATCACACTATGTTAAATAATACCTTTCATTTATGTATTTTAAAAAATGCTCAGTTCAACTTGGAGAGCCTTGCAAAACTCTTAATTTTTGAAAGTCATTCACAGGGCCAAATATTGGGGCATATCTTCCTAGGTGACAAAATTAGGAGAGGAAATCTCCACTGCTCACAGATGCATTTCAGTACAGTACCAGGGAATTTTCTGTCACCCAGGTAGAGAAACACTGGTTTTTTGTTTGTTTGTTTGTTTGTTTGACTAAGAGATAATCCTTGGTCAGGACTTGTATTAGTTTGGGTATGGGTGTGGCTATTGGAAGAGACATTCAAAATAATAACTGCTGTTGAAACACGATAGAGGCATGTTTATTGCTCTCATTAATGTCTAGGGAGGCAATGTTGGTTTGCAGAGCTGCACCTACAACCTCATCAGGGACCCAGGCTTCCTCTAGTGGTGGCTCTGTGGCCTCTCACATGTAGCTTTGATCTGGAGCTGTGGTCCATGATGGCCGCTTGGCTCCTCTTCTTATCCACAGCTCTCTCTACATTTACCTGTCTTCAGTAAAACATGGACAGATGGACAGAGGAAGGTGCTCAGAGTTGGACTGTAGAGTTCATTTCTTACTCTGCCCCATGTTTGCGCCTCTTTTATATGAAGAGTTTGCCTCCAATGGGATGCCTAGCGTAAAAAAAAAAAAAAAAAAAAAGCACCAGTATATGCTTTCAGCAAGAAAACATAGACGCATTCATTATCTCTTTTGTTTATGCTAATATTAAGAAGGAAAGTAACCAGCGAAATCTCTTATCGAGAATGTTCTGGTTCTTGGATCCAGCAATGCAAGATTCTGGGTCAGTGGTTTGTACTTAATAAGTTCCTCCCCCTGTGACTCTAAGCGCAGCAAGGTTGAGAATCCTTTTCCTAGACACTTGTAGACATCAGGATTCCCTGTGGAGCTTCCAAAAGTGCATCTGTGCTCTCTCACCATCCAATTCCACACTTCATTACGTCACAACTAATCTAGAGTGGGTGCCGGTAACTGTGTGTATTTTTAAAAATTCCCCAAGTGATTCTTATTGTAGCTGGAGATAAGAACCAGAGTTAACATATAAAAGAGAATTTCTTTCTTTTTTTTTTGGTCACTGTATGTATTATCTCTTTTCCCCTTCCTTCCTTCCTTCCTTCCTTCCTTCCTTCCTTCCTTCCTTCCTTCCTTCCTTTCTTCCTTTTTTCTTTCTTTCCCTTCTTCTCTCCCTCCCTCTCTCTCTCTCCCTCTTTCTTTCTCTCTCTCTCTCTTTCTTTTGTGTTTCTGGGGATTGAACCCAGGGTCATTCTACCTCTGAGCCATACCCCCAGCCCTATTTTACTTTTGATTTTGAAATACGGTCTCCCTAAGCTGAGGGTCTAGCTAAATTGCTGAGGCTGGTCTCAAAACTGCAATCTTCCTGTCTCAGCCTCCCAGCTACTGGGTTTACAGGCATGTGCTACTATGGCCAGCCTTTACACTTGAATTTTATATAACTGTTCAGTTGAATGAAATGTTATTTCTGACATAGAAAAACTACAACCATATTGAAATTTAGCCCTCATATGAGCACTTCATTAAAATCTCAAGTTTCTCTGAAGTTTGACTGGAATGCTAATGTCAAAAATAAAATTACCATTTTATACATTGTGTGCATACAATTTCTGAACATTTTTAATTGTTAGATATCTTTAAACAACTTGATTACCTTTAAATGGCAAAATTTTGCTTTACTACTTGAAGATTGAGAGAGAGAGAGAGAGAGAAACTTTTATTGTTAGAAAGACTCTTCTAAAGCCGCCGGGCGTGGTGGCGCACGCTTGTAATCCCAGCATTCGGGAGGCTGAGACTGGAGGATCCGGGTTCGCGGCCAGCCTCAGCTACCTAGTGAGGCACTCCGCAACTTAGTGAGACTTGGTTTCAAAATAAAGAATAAAAAATAGGGCTGGGGGTGTAGCTCGGAGGTAGAATGCCCCTGAGTTCAATCCCCAGTACCAC
>PVLC010005326.1:0-77354 GCA_004027655.1 Graphiurus murinus | reverse complement strand
AAGTGGGGTCTGACTCAGATCCTGCTGATGGTTGGACCAGTGCCCTTTACTCTCTACCTGGCCTCGACCCACTCTTTTTCCTTTTGGCAATGGAGATGGGAGGGAGGAGGTTTAGATCCCAGGGTGGCCTGCCAGCTGAGGAAGACTTGGCTCAGGAGATGGTCACTGGGTGCCTGTGTGTGTGTCTCCAGTGCAGGAAGACTGGACCAGGGGTGTGTCTGGCAGCAGGTGCCCTGGGAGAAGCTGGGGAGGGCTCATGTTGGAAAGGGCATGGTGGAGGGGCAGTGGGGAGAATCAGCTTTCAGCTGCTGGCCTGTGGCCCAATACATGACAGTCTCTGGAATCGTCAGGTCCCAGGTCCTGGGTGGTTTCATGTTTATGGCTCTGAGACAGAAAGCTGGGATCTGGTTACCCGAGGAGCCCTGGCTAGGAGATGCTGGAACCCAGCATCTCTCTGCCCCTCCCTCCTGTGCCTTGCTCTCTGCTGGTGCCTCCTCTTCCTCTCTGCCCTGTCCCCTGCCAGGTGCCGCCTCTCAGAGCCTGGCCTGCTGTGTGCCTTCTCCCTTGGCCCTCTCTTAACCCTGCTGGGCACTTGCTTTCTCCCCACAGCTTTCCTGTTTGCTGGGCTGAAGATGTGGGGGTGGAAGAGAGATAAGCCCCAAATAGGAGTTGGCTTAAATTTAACCAGTTCTCTTCTCCCTGAGGTCTCCTCCCTCACATCCTGTGGCCTTCTCAGCAGAGAGTGGGGTAGGGTCCCCAGGGAGCCATCCCCTCTCTTCTGCTTGCTAGAATACATTAAGCAGCTTGTGTGAAGAGTGGATCTGAAAAGTGAAAAAAGCTGTAATTGGTGAGAACTTCCAGCTATCTGGAGGTGTGTGTGTGTGTGTGTGTGTGTGTGTGTGTGTGTGTATGCAAGTGCCCCTGTATGCATGTACATGTTTGTGTGTGTATGCACATGCATGTGTATTCCTATATGTGCACACGTGTTGCATACTTGTGTGTTTATGTGCACATGCATGGACTGCAGCAGGACAGGTATGTGAGGTAGAAGCCCCCCCAACCCCCATCCCCCCGTGCTGTGGGTGGCAGTGAGACACTTAAGCTGACTCCTTGCTTTCCTATTCTTTTGCTCTGTACCTGAGTCTAGGCAGCCCAGAAGTTATCAGAATTGGAGGCTCCAGCCCAGAGGCTGGGTTGAAGGATCCCTGAGGTTCTAGAGAGAAAGCCTTTAATGACAGGACAGAGACTGAGCTCACAGGGAAGCTGAAATGGCTTGTCTCACTAAGAGGGGGACTGTGACATCAGCTGCCACAGCTAGGCACTCTCCAGGGTAGAGAAAGGGCTGGGTCCCCAGGGGTGGGAGAGGGTACTGGGGTTGGAGAGGGAGCTTGCAGTCAGTCCCCCCTGCCCCCACCCAGGGGCACTGCCCACGGGTGTGGGCCCCGTCTGCCAGAGGCAGCTGACCTATTTTCCTAGGAATCTTCCTGCTCTTCTGTTCTTTCTTGCATGAATAAGCAGGAAAGTGGTGAGCAGAGATGGGGCCTCCCTCCATGAGGGTTTTGGAGAAAGATCCCATGGGGGCCAGGGCTCAGGGGAGGTCTCAGCCAGCCTGACTGCCTTTCTGAGAAGAGAAGGGACTGATGGCCTGGCCTTGTGTCCTCCTTGCAGCCCCTGACCTTCCTCCTGGTCACATGTGCCCACCGAGATGGGGCTGTGGCATACAACTTGTACACAGGCACAAATTGTATGAGGTGAGTCATTGTCCTCATTTTCTGGCTTCACAGCAGAGATTGTTGACATCTCATTGGGAGTAAATGTGGAACTTTGATTTCCCACTTAGCAATTGTGCCCATCAGACCCCTTACCCCTGGAGCCTGGCCTCCTGCAGGCCCAGCCCTGGGTGCCCTCACCAAACCAGCCTCCCTGCCTGCTCCTGGCTCTGGATGAGTGTGCAGGGGCAGGCCTCCATCCAGGTGACAGGGAGAGGGTTGTGGGTGTGGGGGGTGTGGCTTTGCTTTTTTGCTGAGGAGCCATTAAAGGAGCAGAACTGAGATTGAATTACTGACTTCCTTCCTGACAGCGGCTCATGGGGAAAGGGCTCCTGGAAATACAATCTAGCTGAGCAAATTAAGGTTGCTAATAGCATCGCTGCCTCACTGGCTGCTGAGGGGAACCCAGCTGAGAAGGGTTAGTGAGGAGAAGCACCCACAGAGGAAGGAGCCGGCCATCCCTGTCCCCCACCCCAGTGCCTTGCTTTTTGTAAAGTTGCCAGGTTTTCTGGCTGGGTATGCTTTGGGCACACCTGACCTCTGACTTCAGACCCAGAGAGGCTTGATATCAAGGAAGGGTAGCTGGAAGGGCTACAAGGGCACTGCTGGTGAGACATTAAAAGGGTGGAGACTTCTTTTCTAGGATGGACATGGGGAGTGTTTCCTAGAGGTGGAGGGATGCCCAGGATGGCCTCTAACCCACCCGCTCTGTGAACAGAACAGGACACCTTCTGACGACTCAGGCACCGGTCTCTTCTGCATGTCAGACTCTGTGGCTGCTCTTTGCTTGCTTGGGGCAGTGGGGAGGCAGCCTCTGCCTTGCTTGTGCCATCCTCTGGGTGTGTGCCTCCCACTTGGTGAGAGCCCCGAGTCTGCCGGCTTCCTGGAATCTCCTGGAGCCTCCTGGCTTGTCGAGGAGGAGGGATTGGGGGACTATTGGGGGCTGTGCCTTTTTTGGACTCAGCAGGGATTATTTTTAGACTGGCAGATGGAGGTGGCGGTGGCTGTCGCTGGTATTATTAGACAACAGGCCTGTGGTTTGAGAGTCTGGTGCCCAGAGGAGGAGGAAGAGGAGGAGGCTGCAACAAGGACTGTGCTAATGAGCCACAGGCTGATGCTCAGTCCGCATCCCTCCCTTCCCTCAGCCACCACCAGATCCAGGCAGGGGCTCCAGGATCTCAGGCAGACTGACATTCATGCCACAGCTGGTCAGAGATGGTTCAGCTGCCTTCCGAGACAGGCCTGCCCAGCAGTTCTCCCGGGCTGCAGGATCTGGGCTCTCAGAACCTGCCCAGAGTGTGCGGTGAGAGTGACTGAGCTCTGTGCGGCAAGGAAGGGGAGGGTGGTAAGGGAGAAGCCTTGCTCCCCTGGGCCTGTGGTTGGGGCAGGGGGTGTGGGACAGAACTGGAATCCTGACCTGCCACCTGTTACCTGGGTAACTCTGGAGGAGCCTCACAGCCTCCCAATTTGCTCATTTGTGGAATGGAGGCAACAGTACTTGTGTCAGGTAGCCATTGTGGGCATTTGATGAGATTATGTTGCATTCCTAGCACAGAGCATGGTATGCAGTAGAACTTTGCAACATGCTCTATTTGCCTGCAAGCTGAAGCCTTCTGTGCCTCGGCTTCTACCTTCCCCTAGTATTTAGAGTGTTTCCCGTACTCAGGACCCTTCCTCCTCCAGCCTGTCCCTGGTGGACCAGCTCCAGGTTTTCAGTGTTGGATGTAGGGCTGTGCCAGGCCCCGGATGCCTCATGGTTCTAGGCCCACAGGGTGTCCACTGGCAGCTCTGGACTCAGCCACCCACTGGCTACCACCTGGCCCAGAGAAACGGGAGCTAGGCATCCTACGGGTTTCTCAAAAGGTCAGCCAGCCCCTGGGGTCCACCTCATCCTCTCTTCCCTCCCTGTTTCTCTTCCCTTCCAGGGTGGCATAGCTCCAGAGTGGGCGGGGCAGATCCCCAACATGCAGATTTGCCAGACTTAGGGTACACTATTTCCTGCCTTTTGGAAAAAGGGTGCTTGTGACCCATGGCACCTCTTATCTTCCTTTTAACTGAGCTCACCCCAGCCAAGGCCAGTTTCCTCCCTGGAGAGAGAAGTTTGCCTCCTTTGGGCTGTTGCAGGCTTCTGTGAAGGGGAGGGTCAGAGGGTCCCCCTGCAGCCTCCATCCACAGGCACTACCCCCTCCTCTTCCCCCCTCCCACTCTTTTCCTTCTGCCTTTCTTCTGCTCCAGCTGGCCTGGCTGGGCATAAGCCTGCCTACTTGTCCAGGTTCAGTTCTGTTACTGCCCCCCCCCATTGTGGGGTGCTCTGAGGATCTGTATCTTTGTGTCTCTGTGTCCCCTCTGTTACATTTCTGTGCCCTGGTTGGGTTCAGCCTGTGTCTGGTTTTTATGAGACCCACCTGGACTTCTCTCCCTCCTTGCTTCTGAAACTCTTTCATTCCTGGATTTGTATTTGGTTTCTCTCTGTGTTTGGTTGAGTTTATCTGTTTCTTCTCCATCAAGCCCCTCTTCTCTATTTACTGCCAGCCTTATTACTTTCTCTCTCTTTTTTTTTCACACTCAGCTCTTCTGGAGAGAGTGTTGTATTAGGCATACTTTGGCTCAGAAAGGATCAGGCTTCTTAGGGGGAAGTGCTTGTGAGTGATGGAGTGAGAGAACATGGTGTGTGTGTGTGTGTGAGGGGGGGGAGGGAGGGAGAGAGAGAGAGAGGGAGGGAGGGAGGGAGGGAATGAATATGCGCCAAAGAGATGAGGAAAAGCATACAGATATTTTAACATCCAGAAAACTCAGCTTAGACTGAGTGGAGGCCAGGACATGGCTGCCCTCTGCTTTCCTTTGGTGAAACCAGTCTCATTTTGTTTTGTGTAGCATCTTTGGGCTCTGTCCTCTGCAGCTGCCTCTCTGTGATTGAGAAGGTCCTCAGAAAGATGTTGGGGGTGGAGCCTATAGCTTTGGGGGTAGGCATTTTCTGGGGGCTCAATGCCCAGCCCAGGGGTGGTTGGTGCTGGGGGATGGGGACCTGTAGCCTTCCCACTGCCAGTGCCCAGGAAGAGAGGTGTAAATGAGGCTGCCTCATTGCCATGCAGTGAGAATGAGGCAGTGCTAGGTGCAAACAATCAGCTGGCACTGTGGGAACCCATGTCTAAGCCAACTACCTCTTGACATTGCCCCCCAGAGCCCTCAACCCAAGCATCCAGCTCTTCAGAGCTAAACTTCACTCTTAGAGGAGCCCAGCTATTCCCTCAGGCTCTCTTCCTCCTGTCTGGGCTGTAGGGTCAAAGAAGCCACCTTCTCTGGCCCACTCTGCTCCCCCTATCAGCTATCCTGGTTCCTGGGAGTAACTCCTTCCCTTTCCCCCAGGCTCCTGTGGTTTATCTCCTCTTCTGTGCTATAGACACTCAGTTGTTGACTGTGTATGTGCACACAGGTGTGTATACACATGTGCATGCACACACATGTGCACACATGCTGCTTCTCTTGCTCATTCCTGGTGCCTGCACTTCACCCCCTTCCTCCTGGTCCAGTGTTGGCTTTTGTGCTCAGGGATACGGGGATGCAGCAGCAGACTCCTTGGCCCAGGTGCCCCTGGGGTGGTGGGGGAGGTGCCTGCTATTGCTATGCCCTCTCCTCCAGTCCCCAAGGGGGGTGGGGCTGGGCTACAAACCTAGCCTGAAGCAAGATTGGGGGAGGGGGAGTTAGGAAACCTGCTGGGGCTTTGGGCAGGTGAGTGCAACACTCTGCTTTGCTCCAAAAATACTCTGTGATCTTAGCTCTTTCTCTAGAAAACAGTGATGTCACCAGGAGCCAATCAGCTTCTGGAAGGGCATGCCTCCTCCTCCTCCTCCTTCCGCAAGTTGAGGGGAGGGGGAGGGGGAGAACAAGACACACTGAGATGCAGGGACATACAGACAGACCAAGATTCACAGATACAGAAACACATGCAAATAGAGACAGAGCCCCCACCCCAAGCCAGGCAAAACCCCTTCCCTTGGCATAGACCAATAGAAATCCATAGGCTCCTGTTCCCTAATACACATGCATGTGTGTGCATGCGCGCACACACACACACACACACACACACACACAAGCTGATGGAAACAGACAGGTAAGAACACTGGATCACCCACATAAAGTAGAAACAAGAGACAGAGACACTGACAGAGACATGAGGAGACACAGAGAAACATGGGAGGGAAGAGGAGGGGAGGGGGGAGAGAGAGAGAAAGCGAGAGAGAGAGAGAGAGAGAGAGAGAAAGAGAGAGAGAGAAAGCAAGAGAGAGAGAGAGAGAAAGTCAGAGACAGGAGGAATCAGGAGAGAGAGAGAGAGAGAGAGAGAGAGAGAGAGAGAGAGAGAGAGAGAGAGAGAGAGAGAGAGAGAGAGAGAGAGAGAGAGAGAGAGAGAGAGACTATACCAGAGACAGAGAGGCCATAAAAAGATATGAAGACATACAGAAAGAGAGAGAAGCAGATACAGAGGAGACAAAGATAGAGATGCAGAGAGACATAGGGGAGCTATAGACTGACAGAAGTAGACATGCCCTCCCACCTCCCATCACCCACAGGCAGAGGAAGCCAGATACCAAGACTTGAAGGACCAAGAGGGGCAGGAGCACACAAGGGTCAGAGATGCACAAAGAGTCCCACTGACCAGAGGAAGATGCAGAGTCAGTGCAGCTTTCCTCTTCTCCTTGTGGCAGGGCCTGCAGGCTTTGAGCCTGCAGTCAGTGGCTGCTGTCCTAGGTGCTGCCCTGGAGAGGAGCTGCTCAGCTCCCGACTGGGAGGGATGGGATGTGGAAAGCAGGTGGTCAGCTTGGGAGTGGTGGGCAGTATAGGGGATGTGGGGATGAAGCTGCCCCTTGTATGTTCCTTTCACTGGATGTCCTGGGCAAGGTGACCTTGTGGCGGAGGCCTGGCATGGAGGAGTGTGGGCTGGAGGGGGGCTGCACACCCCTTTGGGGCTGAGGAGCCGATGCTGCTGGTATAGGCAGCTCCCCAAGATCTGGCCTCTCCGCAGCATCTTGAAGCTTGGGTGGGGGTGGGGGCCTCTCCCTCCTGCCTCCTTCCTTGCCTCCTCCCTTGCCAGCTGGGTGTGCCCTTATTCTGCTGCCAGGTTTTAGTGTCCTCTGTCAAGGTGGAGGCTGCCCGAGGGTCCCCTCCTCCACCCCTAGTATCCTGCTCTCCTGACCGTGATGTCGTGGGCTTCTCTGAGAATCTGGTAGATTTGGGGCTTGGAAACAAGGCTGCAGCCCCTCCCGCTCTCTTCTGCAGCAGGGCTGTCGCAGCGCTGGTGGGAGGAGGGGCTCAGGCCGGTGGGGTTTTCCCTCTGGTGTTGCCATGAGCAGCCTCGGCTTAGCTTGTTAGGGATTCCCCTGCTCCTGTATGGAGTACTCTTGTTTAGCTGCGAACATCAGGCTGAGCTGGGGGTGGGGCGGAGGAGGAGGGCTGGTTCTGTCATCTCCTACCAGGCTCTGGCAGGAAGCGCTTGCTTCAGGAAGAATATTCCATGTTCACAGGCGCCGTGGTTGGGCAGGACTGGAGGACTGAGGCCCCTCCTCCATGTCTGTAGCTCCTTAGATTTCAGGGGGAGGGTATCTGAACAGCATGCGGTGTGATTGTGTCTGCTACTCTTTGGAATTGGGGAGAGAGGGTCTGGCTTGAAGGACGGAGGAAAACTGCTCTCCTTTCTTTCCTCTACTCCCTGCTTTGGGGATACCTGGGGGCCCCTGGGACAGAGGGCAGTAGAGAGAGGGCACAGGGTGCACGGAGTCCCTCAGGGGCAGCAGGAGGGGAGAGCTGAGGAGTTGAGTGGAGGGTGGCTTTGAGAAGGGAGGCAGAGCTGCTGCTGTAGGCTGGGGCAGGGTCAGCGGGGGAGGGCCAGTGCTCCACGGCCAGGGCGCCATGCCTTCTCCTTGGCCATGTACCCCTTGTCATGGGCACGAGGATGCTGGGGCGGGATCTCTTTGTCACCTTACCATGTCCTGACTTGGTTGTCCCTGTCAGGTGCTCACGGCCTGCGAGAGGAGCCCGAGTTTGTGACCGCGAGAGCTGGCGAGGGTGTGGTCCTGCGATGCGACGTAATCCACCCGGTGACGGGACAGCCCCCTCCTTATGTCGTGGAGTGGTTCAAGTTTGGGGTCCCCATCCCTATCTTCATCAAGTTTGGCTACTACCCACCCCACGTGGACCCTGAGTATGCAGGTAAGGTGAGGGCCCAGCCGCCCCCGCCCCCCAACTTTGTCCTCTAGGTTTGGCCTTACTGTCTTTCCAGCCAGGCCTCCATGCTTGCCCTAGTCCCAGGCGCTGCACCCTTGTCTCTGTCAGTTCTTGTCTCTTCCTGACTGGTCCATGATCATCTGTTGGTTCCCATCTCTGCCTCTTTCCTCCATCTTTGCTCTGTGGCAGGTTTTTATTACAAGAAGGCAGGAGATTGGGAAAAGGAGGTGAGGCAGACATGAAACCCTTTTAAACCACAGAGCTGAGAGGGGGAAAGGGGTGGGGGTCCCGAGGTAGCTAGAGAGAGGCCCTGCTGGCAGGAAGCAGAGCCCATCTCCAGGGAAGAAGCAGGGAGAGCCCCACCCTCTGCCAGGTGAAGTGGGCCTGGTCCTGGGCAGCGAAACTGCCCACCTTCCCCTCCCCACTGGCTCTGAAGTTGGGCTGGCCTTTCCTCCCTGCCTGTGGTGTGTGTCTCCACCCTCGGCTGTCTGTGTCCCGGCAGACTGTCCTCCCTTTTTGGCCCTGCTTGTGTCTTGCTCTGCAATTACTCTGCCAGCCGTGGCCTCCCAATGACTCACTGCTGCCCCCGCCAGCCTGCCCCGGTGGAGGGTGCCGGGTATGTGTGTGTGCCGGGTGTCCCTGAGCCTGAGCAGAGCTTGTGCTAGGGCTGAGCAGGAGGGAGGAAACAGGCAGGATGCTGCTTTTACTTTTGTCTTCCCTGTGGCTTCTGAGGCCTGGATCACCTTTCTCTGCAAGTGCTTGTTTCTGTCTCTCGTCCTCCTAAATCTGTGTCTCTCACTCTCCTTTTGGCCAGAGTTGGTTTTGATAGACTGGATTTTAGGCAGATTGCCAGTGCCAAGAAGAGGAAAGCAGAGGAGGTAAAGGTGGGCTGGGGTGAGGTATAAGGCAACCCCGAGGGCTGCTCTTTCTCGCTGGTGTCCTGCAGTGACACTTACCTTCTCAGTGCTAGGAGTGTCACAGAAAAGGCCTCCACTAGAGTTAAGGAAGGGTAGCCAGGGGACCTTGGCTCTGCCTGCAAACCCTTCCCTCATTCTCCAGTTTGTAGGCCCTACTGTCCTCAAGTCCTGGAGTCTTTTGGCTTTGGTAAGACATGTAGTCTCTCTGGTGCTGACAGCACCAGACAACAGGACCAAGAAGACCCCTAGCATCCCAGTCACCAGCCTGCCTTCCCTCTGCCCTACCATAGGGCAGCCAGACAGAGAGGGAAGCTGGGTGAGGCAGTCCTGGGCACCAGCTGGGATAGGGACATTGCTCAGCCTGAGCAGAGATGCTCTGGGACCTGCTGGACAGCCCTGGACTATTTTCTGTTGGCACCCTCTCTCTTTCTTTCATGTCTTCTTAGTTCTGTATCCATCATGATTTTCTTTCGTCTCAGGAGAGCTCTAAAAGAATGGTCATATTCTAAGGAGCCGAGGCTTTGAGTGCCAGAGGCATTGAGCTGCCACTGTAGGCTGGGGTCAGGGTCATAGAGGGAGGGCTAGTGCCCCACGGCCAGGGCACTGTGACTTCCCCTTTGCCACCTGCTGCTGGCAGTGGTGGGGGTCAGCTATTGTCTTGGGGCCCCATCATGGGAAGTGGTCTGAAGTTTATGGTGGGTCTCCTGCCTTTGACTGGGTGAGGGGAAGCCACTGGCCTTGCTCTGATGAGCTCTTGGGCTTTTGTCCACTCTGTTCCCCCAGGCCGGGCCAGTCTTCATGATAAAGCATCCCTGCGGCTGGAGCAGGTGCGCTCTGAGGACCAGGGCTGGTACGAGTGCAAAGTGCTCATGCTGGACCAGCAATATGACACCTTCCACAATGGCAGCTGGGTGCACCTCACCATCAATGGTGTGTATGGGCCCCTTCCCCAGGGTGGCCCAGGAAGGCCTCCTCTGAGGGTTTGCTTTGGAGGAAACCCCTCTCCTGACTGCCTCCCGTCCCTTCCCCCAACTCTTGCTGCAGAGAGGAGCCTGGGAAATCCTTAACCCCATGATATCTCAGCTTACTCCACTTGTGCCACCCCCACCGCACGAGGCCTTCCTGAAGTCTTTGGGGTCGGTGGGGGTAAATAGAAGCATGGGCACCCTGTGTGCCAGGTGGTGTCAGAATTCCTAAGAAGGAGCTGGGAATCTGCTCTTGGAAGCAAGAGTGCCATTCCCAGCCTTGAGATGCCTTCCCTAGCTCAGAAAGTGCCTTCTCCATCTCCAGTAGAATTCCTAGAGTCATGGCATTAGTCTTTCTAGGTTGTTATTTTGGTTTCTTGTTAAATGTATTTGTTTGAGTAATGAGTACTGAGGGTCTATGTTGTGCCCAGCTCTGCACCAGATGATGGGTAAACAACGGTGAGCGAAACACAGTCCCTGCGCGGAAGAATCCTGGGAAGAAGAACAGTTTTAATGGCTGTCAGTTATTTATAGCTCAGGTTAAATAGACCTGAGCTATACACAGCATATACACATCTGTGTACAGATGCTTTTCAAGTATCTGTGTGGGGGCAAGGAAGCTGGAGTGAGTTGGCCAAATTCCCTGTGTTGGCCCACACTGGGGGCCTGGGTCCGCAATGGTGAAGGAACCCGGGGCCGGGACTTCTGGGTCTCCCTAGAGGGAATATTTCTCCATTGTGCCTCTGGGAGTATTACCTGGGAGGAGATGCTTTGAGGAAGCCAGAAGGCTGGAACCATGGAGAAAGGACAGAGAAGTGGTCCCTGTAGTGGGATGGGAATGGGGTGTTTTTTTGTTTCCTGTTGTTCTTTTGGCCGATGCTTATTCTTCTTTATTCAATTGATGACAAAAATGTATTTGGCCCTACTGTGTTGCAGATACTTGCCAGTTATTGGGCTTTGACAGCACATGTGCTTAGGAGTACCACATACCATTGTAGGTCCTTATGGTTTTGGTGTCTGATACTGGAGGTGCTGTGGTTGGAAGAGAGAAATTGATGTTGTTTCTGGCTTGGAAGCTTCTCTCAGTATTGATCTGCCCTGAAGGATGGCTCCATCCGCCCTACCCAGTGGGGTTGGATCAGACTCATGCTCCTTCTGGATCTGAGAACCTGTCCAGGGTCATGGAAGGACAGAATATTTTATTTTTAAAATTTGTTTATTTATTTTTGCAATGCTGAGGATCAAGCCCAGCTTTGTGCATGCCAGGCAAGTAAGTGTTCCACCACTGCGCTACACCCCCAGCTCTAGAACAGAGACAGCGTTTGGGAAAGAGCCCTGGCCTATGGGACAGGACACTTTAATGATGGCCCCAGTGTTGCTTCAGTCGTTAGATGCAGTTGGCACCTGCCAGTCAGTCCCAAGATCCTAACTGGGGATGGATTTTATTAAATCTTTCGTGGTTTGTCCCCCACTGCCTGGTGAGTTTTTTTTTTTTTTTTCTTTTGTGGTACTGGGGATGGAACCCAGGGGCATTCTACCTCTGAGCTACATCCCCAGTCCTAATTTTTATTGTTTATTTTGAAACAGGGTCTCACTAAGTTGCAGAGGGCCTCACTAAGCAGCTGAGGCTAACTGAAAACCAGGATCCTCCTGTCTCAGTCTCCCAAGTACTGGGATTACAAGCGTGTGCCACCACACCTGGCTCCCGGCAAGCTTTTGAGTCACCTCCTTTTGATGCCCACTGTTGTGTGTTCAGGGAATGTATACTCTTCTTAATATTAGCCTGAGCAAAACAATTAGGAAGGTAAATTAGCTGCTCAAAGTTTCCCTGGTTGAACACCAAGCCAAAAGGCCCTACATTGCTTTCTTTCTCTCCAGTGCCCTTCCCTGAATGGGTGGAAACTGTCCCGAGGTGCTGCACCCTCCTTTTCTTTCACAACATCCTGTTGGTAGTGTTCATTTCAGGAATCTGAGACACCAGGCATTCAGTTGATGCCTGATTGGAAAGTAGAATTTCCTTTGAAATTGTATATTCTATCGAATGTCAGTCCAGGTTTGTGCCAATGGGAGTTTATTCTTTGGAAATTTCTGATTGCTTCAGAGTGGAACAAATATGGACCCTTAGAAGATTTGGCTTATTTCATGAATCCATTGTGTATTAACTGTGTCGTAGGCAAGTCAAGTTACCTCTCTGAGCTTCAGTTTCCTCAGTTACAATATGACAGTGTTTATTTGTGGGGTTGTTGTGAGGATTCAATGAAGTGCTGTATGAAAAAGTATCTCGCACAGTGTCTAGAACACTAATTACATCTGGGTAATTATGGATAAAATGCTGGCCATCGTCCTTCTCAAGAGATAAAGCCAGATAAAAATGTAGCTAGCAGGAATGTCAGGCTGGAAGATGCAGAGGACTTTGGTACTTTAAAAATCTTCATGGATCCACCAGTTATTATCCATTTCAAACAGATTTTTGAATATCCACTCTATGGCAGGCTCTGGGAACGTGGCAGGGGGCATGACCTAGTCCTTGCTTTATTTTATTTTATTACTTATTTAATTTAATTTTTGTAGTATTGGGGATTGGATCCAGGGTCTTTCTACCTCTGAGCTATACCACAGCCCTTTTTATTTTTTGTTTTGAAACAGGGTCTCACTGAGTTGCTGAGAGGCCGCTAAGTTGCTGAAGTTTGAAGTTCGTCTTAAACTTGCGATCTTGCTGTCTCAGCCTCCCAAGTACTGGGATTATAAGCATGAGCCATCATCAATCCCAGATTTTAAGGACACTTCAAGAGGCAAGGCCAGAGATGATTTCCATGAGGCTTTGGAAGCACAGAGAAGAGAGGGACAGCTTCTCTGAAGACATGGCTTCTGTTCAGAGATCTGACTAGGGAGGAAAGTCAGCTAGGAGCAGATGGGAGTTGGGGAAGGGGAAGAGGGCACAGCATGTCCAGGAAGGAACCTTGAGGAGCGAGGACAGTGGCTCATTTGGGAATGCAGGCTGTGTATTCATATGGAAGTGTTGGGCAGAACGCTAGCCAGGGATACCATCACTCCACACTTGAGGACCAGGGCTTAGTGACAGAACAAATCAACCATAACCCAGAAGCTTATCTGTAAAATGGGCAGAGCAGCCGGGTGCAGTGGTGCACACCTGTAATCCCAGTGCTTGGGAAGCAGATACAGGAGGATGGCAGGCTCGAGGTCAGCCTCAGCAACTTAGTGAGACCCTGTTTCAAAATAAAAAATAAAATAGGGCTGGGGGTGTGACTAGGAGGTAGAATGCCCCGAGTTCAATGCCCAGTACCACAAATAAAATAAAATAAAATAAGCAGAACAGAGCAGATGCTTCCCAACATGAAAGAGATCTCTTCTCTTACTCCTCCTTTTTCTGTGTCCTGAGTTTAGAGTTTCCTTCCAAGCATAAATATTTCCATTATCGAAGGAAGGATTGCGAGTGCCAGCATTCCATAGCTTCCGAACTAGAATGTTTAATGTCAGGCTTTTTCTGACAGGGATCACCTTTGGAAATTGAAAGGCCAGTCAAAAATTAGAATTACAAATTGTCTCATTCTCCTTCTGTGTTTTCTTTGAAGACCAGTTGGGTGGAAACAAACCCAATTATTTCTTTATCACATATAAAATACCCGAAAAGCCCAAGCCAAGTCTCACTTTAGGCTGGTGAATTACTTGGAGAGGCCAGCCTATTTCTAACCTGCACTATTAATTATAGGGCACTTGCAAAAAGAATTAAGCCTGGAAATGCAGCTGGCAAGCTAACACCTAATTCAGTAAATAATCGAGAGTCAAACCATTATTTTCCTGAAAACTCGAAATTGTTCAAAGTACTTTCCTGATTAGCACCTAAATAATAAAGTAATTATGTAATTAGTAATTAATTTGTCACTTCAGGACGTAATTTAATTTATTATCTTTTCTTTTAAGCTTGAGACCGGAGGTAATAGAGGCTGTGGCTGTGTTAACTGTATTTCAAGGGGCAGGCTGGGCGAGGCAGGATTTGTTGGAGATGAGCACACATTCCCAGGGCCTGGAAGCTAGGATTCCAGGCTCCCTTTACCAGGACTTGGAATGACTTTTTACCATTATGTCTAGTATATTCTCAGACACTGGCTGAGAATTTATTTTATCCAGGGTGTGTGTTGTGTATGTTTTTGTATGTAATGAAGCATGCTTCTTAATTCACTCCATTGTCCCTCTCCAAACATTCTCTGTGTGCCCATATTGAGCTATGTCCTTTGGAGATTAGAGACTGCAGAGGCCTTGCTGTGGTCTCACTCTTAAAAAGTTTTGTGCATTTGCATTTGCATTGGTCTGTAGGTGTGTATGTTGTCGCCATTCATTTCACTTATCAAGTGTTTGCCGAGTACTCTGATACAGCCAGGAACAATGCTAAAAGCTGGGCACTCAGTGGGACTGCAGAGAAGGTGCCTGCTCTCAGGGAGCCATCATTCCCACTAATGGGGACAGATAAGAAGCAAGTGAATAAGTATTCACATGTGGACTTCAGTTAGTTATACATGCTTTAAAGGAAATAAAACAGTACAAAGAAATAGGGACTGCTGGAAGTGCCTCTTAGATGGGCAGAGGTAAGACAGAGGTGGCGTTTAAGAGATTTGCATGAACTGAAGGAGCAAGATCTGGATATAGAATTCTCAAGAGAATCCAAATGCAAAAGCCTCGAGGTTGGAAGTTCTTGATACATTAGAGGAAGACAAAGAGGGCCAATGTATTTAAAGCACATTGAGGGAGAATGTGTTGGGAGATGAGGTGGGTGTGGGGTAGGACCAAATCCTAAAGCCTTCTGATTAGTTTTCAAGGCAGGGATGTTTGGAGAGGAGTGATTACCTCCCCCTCCCCCTCCCCCTCCAAATACCAAACTCCTCCTTAGTGCTTCAGTGGCTCACAGGGAGATGATAACAATGGCAGTGATAGCAGAATAACTAACATGAAAACACACACACAGCTGGGCATGGTGGCACACACTTGTAATCTCAGTACTTGAGAGGCTGAGACAGGAGGATCACAGGTTTGCAGCCAGCCTCAGCAATTTCATGAGACCTTGTTTCCAAAAAATAAATAAAATAAAATAAAATAAAATAAAATAAAATAATATAGAGCTGGGAGTGTAGTTCAGAGGTAGAATGCCTCTGGGTTCAATCCCCAGTACCACACACCCATGCACACACAAACATAGGTCTACATTTTATAAGATCCTTTTCACAAACATTATCTCATTTATTTCTCACACCAATTCCAGAGAGTGGAGAATTTAAAGCCCAGAGAGGCTGGGGAACCTGTCCAAGGTCATATAGTATGTGCAGGCTAGCACTTGAATTTAGGTCCTGAGCTCTGGATGCCTTTAGAGGAGCTTAGAGAGGCCTGCCCAGCCTGGCAGTGTGTGGGCCTCAGGACTGGTGTTCAGAAATGGGAGCTTCTTTGCTATTTTGGAAGATTGCAGAACTGATAGTCCAAGGGGTTAAGATTACCAGATTGCTTCTACAAGCAGCTCAAGCGAATGGGACTGAGTCTCTTCAAAGCCGCTTATCTAAACAGGATGGAGTTTTAATCACATCTCCAATGCAAGGGGGAAGGTAACCTGGCATGATCAGACGACAGCAAAGGAGCGAGTAGCCTGCAGAGGGTGTTGTCCACCTATATCCACAGGAGCCAGAGAGGGAGGCAGGTAGCCGATTTTCTACCTGCAGAATCTGGGAAATGTAAGACTGTGTAGCCTTGCCCTGGGATCTGTGTTAGGCCTAGACAGGGCATAGATAGCAAATATCCTGGAAATATGGAGGCCTGTCTGAGCTGGGGTACAGGAAGTATAGTCCCAGGCATTACAACAATACTGAAGGGAAACACTGAAGGGTGGTTGGAAATTCTAGGGGCCACAGGACAGCTGTCTTGTGTATCATGTCCCTGGTGCTGAGCATCGTGTCTTCCCTACAGAGATACTCAGTAAGCATTATATTGGCAATTATGTAAATTCAGTGGGAAAAGCATGGAATTTGGACTCAAGTCTCCTTTCCTTTGTAATACTCCTGGGTAGGACTTTACCCACCTCCACCTTCTTTCTTCTATCCTTGCATCCTGCAGAGTTGTGATGAGAGTTCTGTGCAGGGGGGGAGGCTGTTTCCATCCCTCACCTTCCTGGTCTCCTTTGCAGCCCCTCCCACCTTTACAGAAACACCCCCCCAGTACATCGAGGCCAAGGAGGGTGGCAGTATTACCATGACCTGCACAGCTTTTGGGAACCCCAAGCCCATCGTCACCTGGCTCAAGGAGGGGACGCTCCTCGGTGCTAGTGGGAAGTACCAGGTGAGTGTGGCTTGGGCTGGGCCATTGCAGTCACTCCTTCTACCCTCCCTCTTTGCCCCTTTCTTCCTTTCAAGGCCTCTGAGCACTGACATTTCCTGTGCAGGCATGAGGTGGAGGCAGGAAAGCCTGGCTAGGCTGCAGGCATCTTGTCTACGTCTTGGGGTTCAGTGGACGTATCACGTGTCCCCTAGGCTTCCTCCAGCTCAGCTTCTCTTGAGGAGTGCACAGGGGGGTTCTGAGCTGTTTGTCCTTGGCCTCCAGGTGAGTGACGGCAGCCTGACAGTGACGTCAGTCAGCCGGGAGGACAGAGGCGCCTATACCTGTCGTGCATACAGTATCCAGGGGGAGGCTGTTCACACAACCCACCTGCTTGTCCAAGGTAGGGTTTTCTTCAGCCTCTGTATCACCTGAGCTCTTGCAGGAGACTCCAGCCCTGCTGAGCTGTGGAGGGCATAGTTTGCATAGCTGGATATGGTAGAGATATGGTAGACCAGGAGGAGCTGGACAGGGGCTTCTGTGTCCTGCCTATCTCACTGGCCAGATCTCCTGCCCTAGCCTGCCTTGGGAAGGGGAGGCACCATGCTGAGTGGGTTTCTGGTTTCTCTCTGTCCCGTGAACATCCTTGCCATGCTTCTATCTCCTTAGAAGAGGAGGCTTCCCTCCAGTCTTCTATCCATTAATGACGGCATTCATAAGTAAAGCTAGGAATCCAGTCGAAGCCTCAGATGAGGGGTATCTCTGACAGAGCTGGTGTCTGCACAGTTGGCACCATGAGATGCCAGGCTGTCTGGCCTGGGCCAGCCCGAAGTGCCCAGGAGGTGTGGGATCTTGTGGAGGGGTTTCTGCCTCCGTACCTCCTGCCTGCTGGAGGGATAGGGGGCATTGGTGGCAGCTATGTCTGGCTGACAGAGTTGCTGTAGTGGCTGTTGCTCTTCCTCCCTCAAGGGCTAAGCAGCAGCCAAGGCCAGAGGTCCCTCTGCAGCTTGGCTGGAAGCTGTCTCTCTCAGGAGAGAGCTGGCCCCAGCTCTGTCTGTTTCTGGACAGCTGGCACCAGGGGCTGCTGGAATTTCACCCTGTTTATCCCCAGCCTCCTATCCCTATCTGCCCCCTTCACCACTTTGGTTGCTGACTGGCCCAAGGCTCTAACTCCTCCAGAGACAAGAGCATTGCCCCTTGCTCCAGATTTAAAAAGAGCAGCCTCCCTGTCCCCTGCATGTCTCCTGCTCAGGCTCTGTAGGAGAGGGTTGGGCAGGAAGGGGTTGCGAGTATGTGGGGTTGGGGAGGTGGCTGGTCTGGGAGCCATGGGGGCTGGGTTCAGGTGTGGATGAGGGGATGCCTGATCCCACAGTGGCTGGATGTGTCTGCCCCTGGTGCCCTTCCTGAGCACCTCAGATCTTCCTGGGAGGCATGGTGTGGTGGCCCTGCCCCATCAGGAGAGGTGATGTTTGCTCCCTGTTCTCTCTAGGGCCTCCTTTCATCGTTTCCCCTCCTGAGAACATCACCGTCAATATCTCCCAGGATGCCCTGCTCACCTGCCGGGCAGAGGCGTATCCCGGCAACCTCACCTACACCTGGTACTGGCAGGATGAGAATGTCTACTTCCAGAAGTAAGCAGCATGCTGCTCTGACCCTCTCACAGGGCTTCCCTCACCCCCAGCTCCTCAGGGACAAAGCTCTGAGGGGGGACTGTGGAGGGTACCTGTGGCCTTTGGAAACTTTCAGAGGGGGGTGGTCTGGTCTGTGTGCCTCACATACTCAGGCCAGCATATCTGCTTGGAGGGGACTTGAGGGGGGACCCTGGGAATGCTGGGGAGCATGAGGGTCCCCTAGGAGAGGTGAAGGCGATTGCCCTTTCTTTGCTCTGGTGTCTTCTGGGACACCCCTTCTCTCATCTGCCAACCACACTGCTCCTCTCCCTGTCTCCCTGCCGGCTTTGCAGTGACCTGAAGCTGAGGGTGCGCATCCTGATCGATGGGACGCTGATCATCTTCCGGGTGAAGCCAGAGGATGCTGGGAAGTATACCTGTGTCCCTAGCAACAGCCTGGGGCGCTCCCCCTCAGCCTCGGCTTACCTGACTGTGCAATGTGAGTAGGGGCAGTGGGAGTTCTAGAAGGTTCAAGCCACATTAGCCAGATTGGAGGCCGGAGGGCAGCAAAGGCCAAGCACCTCTCAGGGGAGTGCAGGTGGAGAAGTGACTGAGGGGAAAAGGCCAGCCCGAGGAGGCCAGGATTGGGTTCGTCCGCAGGAGAGAACCGATACCTTATTGTGTGCATTCTCTAGGCACAGATCAGTTAGAGGATAAGCTGACCTTGTCTTTGAGTGATTGCCCTTCAGAACGACAGCCTTTGAACAGTTATCCTGGCATTGAATGCTGGACCTTGCACGAGTTGCTCTTGGGTGATTTTCCTCAGGTGCCCGAGGGGCCCAGCCAGAGGAGTGGTGCCTTTTCTGCTGGCCATGATCTGCCTTTCTGCCTGTAGACAGCATGTGGGGTGAAGGGAGGAGGGCCCTCTGCTGGGGCTCCTTGGTCCAGTTCCCACACCAGCTCCCTGTGGCTGCCTCCTCCCGCTCTCCAGGGCTGCTAGACATCTAAATGAATGAGCTGCTTCTCACACCAAAACAATCGAGGGCTTCCGTGTGAGCACAGTAATTCAGTTTTGCTAATCTTTAATACTTGAGCGCCATTGGTTGCTTTCCCACCCCCTGGCAATCTGAGCATTGTGAGAAAGAGAGAGAGAGAGAGAGAGAGAGAGAGAGAGAGAGAGAGAGAGAGAGAGAGAGAGAAAGAAAGAGAGAGGGAGAGGGAGGAATATGGGTAATGAGGATTAATGTCTTCCTTTTGATTCGTGGATGGCGCTGTCACTCAGGCAACAAAGTCCCCACAGTGTTGCTGTGGGTGACAGCTGCTCCATCATTAGAGGGCTGGTGTGGACGAACTGCATATACCCAAGTGCATGGGTGGCATGGGTGAGAAGCGTAGCGGTCTGGAGACAGGCTGGCCCCAGGTTGGCTTAGGAGCTGGAGAGAAGTAGAACAGTTGGTGGCCCAGGAGGCGGAGGGAGCTCCTCCGACTGCTACGGAGAGCTGGGTGTTTGGGTATGTCTGCCATTGTGACGTCAAGGTGGTGGAGCCAGGCTGGACCTGCTGAGCCCGTTGAACCTCTCATTTCCCTCTCACGCCATCTTCTCATCTCTCTGGAATGCCTGCTGGTGGAGGCAAAGGCTTCTGCTCTCCATCTCCACTCTCTGCAACTCAGAGGGAGTGGTCGCATGCTATGGTGCAAGTTCCAAGCATTTAAGATCTGGTAAGCCCAGGACTTTGTGTGTACCCACCAGACCCACAGTAGGAAAAAGCAAGGGAAATAGTTTGCAAATGTGCCAAGTTATGCTGGATCCAAAGGACCTGGAGGAAGGAGCAGAATCCACCCCGGGGGGGGGGGGTCTCCTGTCCCTCCAAGCTGGATGTAGCTGTTCCGCCTGGACAAGATGGTGGCACTGGCTCAGGTAGAGGAGCCAGAAGGGGTGGCCTTCAGGAGGACAATGACCCTAACCAGAACTCAGGTCCCATCCGGGAAGCTGTAGTCCCTACTTCTGCCAGCAGAGCTGTTTGGTTTCCCTGCCTCTCTCTGGCGCCAGTGCCACCACCCCCTCTCACTTGTCCTTTTTTACCTCCTTCCTGCCTTCAAAGAGAATCCAGGGGGGTGAGATTTACAGGTGGGTGAGACAAGGATCTTTATTTCTGCTAAAGAACAGTGTTCAGAGTATTTCCCATTCATAAACCCTTTGAAAACCTTGGAGGGGGGAAAGACTACCATACAAAAGTAGGAAGCTATGTCTAAATATATAGCTCGGCCTGGTATTTATGTAATGCTGTTCTCTGAAGAGCTCAGAATGCTTAAAGGTACCAGCTCATTCATCCTCATGGTCCCCCTAGTTCTGGATCCTTCTCCTCTGCAGCCCTCAGAGGGATTGGGGAGAACAGAGAGGAAGTGACAGTCTGTATCACTGGGTTTCTGCCCCTGAGGCCCTGTGGTGTGGCCAGGGCCAATTCTACATTTTACCTGCAGAGTCAGATAGGAAGAATGAGGGAGGCTGGAAACTGGCAGAAAGAAGTGAGGAGAGAAACATACCCACCGTAGCTACACCTGTGATGGTCTCATGCATAGAATTGACGTTGCTGTTTTGGCCTAGGATGTGGAGGGAGAGTGAACTGCTTGCTACCCAAGAGAGACCTCAGGATAAGGAGCTGTTGAGGAAGGGTATGGCCAAATGTTGGCTTCGAGGTTTGGAGGTTCAGAATTTAGGGCCCGAGGGTCTTAGATATTGAGGGTCCTTGCCAGTCAGGTAAAATCTGTGAGTAGAGGCATTCAGAGTGCTGCAAACTGGACCGGCTGATAATGTGCCTTTGAACACCTCTAAGCGTTCTTAGAAAAATAGTCAAGTTTCCTAAAACACAGTAGATGGGGCTGACTAAAGTCCGTGGCTGATCTGGCTGGTCATGTGTCCCCAGGCATTGGTCCTAGAGAGTGGGGTTTGTTGGTTTTTTTTTTTTTTTAATCAGTTGTGGGCCCAGCACTAGTAAGCCACGTAGGGAATATTTACTGACTGGCAGATGGATGGGAGGCCCTGCCTTGCAGGCAGTGTCTAGGGTCTGTCCTGGTCACCTCCTGCCTGGACTTCTCACCTGACTTCTCTTGTCATTCTTCTCTTCCATCTACTCTACCCCATCCCAGACCCAGCCCGCGTCCTCAACATGCCCCCTGTAATTTACGTGCCCGTGGGAATCCATGGCTATATCCGCTGCCCTGTGGACGCAGAGCCGCCAGCCACCGTGGTGAAGTGGAACAAGGACGGCCGCCCCCTGCAGGTGGAGAAGGTGTGAGCTTGATGCGCGCTGGTATTGGGAATGAGCGCCCCCCTCCCACTGAAGAGTCTAGCTCTGGGCTCTGCTTCTCTGACAGGGCTCCCCAGCCCTCCAAGTAAACTAACCCTGAAAAACAAAGGGCTGTTTCTTGTGGGCTCTGTAGTCTGACAGAAGTTTGGCTATTCTCCCGGGGCACATAGGTGACACCCGCCCCATGGCTGTAGCTGCTCTTCTGGCCCATTCTGTCTCTGACCAGCTCAGGTCCTGCCTGGAATGGGAGACAGAACTTGTTTTCCTTGACCATTGCTTTCTGCTCCGTTGTCTGTGTCTGGCAGAACCTGGGTTGGACCTTGATGGAGGATGGTTCCATTCGGATTGAGGAGGCCACAGAAGAGGCTCTTGGCACTTACACCTGTGTGCCTTACAACACCTTGGGGACCATGGGCCAGTCTGCTCCTGCGAGGCTCGTCCTGAAGGTGAGCCCCAAGGACTGTCTGCGGTCTCTACAAGTGCATGCACCCCAGTGTCCCACTCCATGCATGTGCCTCTGCCCACTCCAGGATCCCCCGTATTTCACGGTGCTACCAGGCTGGGAGTACAGGCAGGAGGCCGGCCGGGAGCTGCTCATCCCCTGTGCGGCCGCGGGGGACCCCTTCCCTGTCATCACCTGGAGGAAGGTACCTGGGCTCCCAGGCTCCTGGGCTGTGGAGGAGGTGGGGAGGACCCAATGGCCAATTATGCTCTGGACCTGCTGCCATGGCCAGATGTCAAGTGGGGAGGTGGAGGCCCATGGCTGTGGGTGCTGTAAGGAGGGCCAGTGGCAGGGTGTGGTCTGAGGGTCTTCACCATCCTCATCCTCCTTGAACTACTGAGCTCCTAGGGCTCCTCTCCTAACCTCGGTCCCCACTCCTGTCCCTCCCTTGCCCCCTTGTTTGGCCAAGGTAGGGAAACCCAGCAGAAGCAAGCACATCGCCCTGCCCAGCGGGAGCCTCCAGTTTCGCGCCCTGAGCAAGGAGGACCATGGGGAGTGGGAATGTGTCGCCACCAACGTGGTCACAAGCATCACTGCCAGCACCCACCTCACCGTCATTGGTATGTGGCAGCCACGGCTGGGCTCGGTGGCAGGGCAGAGGGCAGCTGGGGTCTGGGCACTCTGGGGGTATTCTGTGGTGACTGTCGCCATACTGCAGGTCTCTTTCCTGGGGCATTCCCAGTCCAAACCTAGAGCACACCACCTGTACCCTTATCCTCTGTGGGCTCTGTAAAGATAGGACAGGCGGGCAAATGATACAAGAGAGGCAGCTGCATGGCCCCCCGGCACCGTGCAGCCTCAGAAGGGCCTGTGGGGCAACTGGAGGGACTGGAATGAGGGCAGTTGGGCTGTGCAGCATTTGGACAGGACACTGAGCTGGGATCAGCCTGGGTCTGAGGTTAGGCAGGAGGAAGAGACTGGTGCTGCTATTTCCTGGTGTTCCTGGCTCTGATTGTTCAGGACATGTGTCCCAGGACTTCAGTCTGTCCCCTTGTATCTTGTTCCTCTGGGTTCTGATGGCCATGACTGTAACCACAGTCCATGCTTTGAGCATTTGCCACTGGTTTTAGGCTCTGAACGCAGTGGTCTGCACAGTGGGTCACCTCCCACCTCCTGGGAGGGAGCTGATGTATCCCCAGGTTACTCTGGTTGGAATGGAGGCTGGTGTGGACTGCGTTCCTGCCCAGTGTCACATCACTAATAACCGGTAGGACCAGGATCAGACCCGAGTTGACATAGTCTCTGCCACTCACTTGTGCCATCTCATGTCAGTGTTGGGGTGGAGTGTGGCTCTCTCATGAGGCTAAGGGCTTTATGGCATGTGATACTTTTTGGTTTTTGTCTAGGACTTCAGAGGAGCTTAGGAGATTGGCCTGGGATGGAGAGGGTTCTGGCTGCCTGTTGTTCCATGTTCCCAAGCTCAGGTGGCTTCCCTCCCACTGGTGATACTAGAAGGCACAGTGGCCCAGGCTTCGCTCTCCGGCCTTTGGAGAGTGGGGGACCAGCACCTCAAAGCCTCCCCTTGTCCCTAACCACTTGGGGGGCTGCGTTTCACTACTCTGCTTTGACCTCTCTTGAGTTCCCTGCAGCAAGATGACGGGGGCCCAGCAAATGAGCTCAGCTCCTTTCAGTCTGAGAGGTCTTCCTTGGTCTCCAGGCACCAGCCCCCATGCCCCGGGCAGTGTCCGGGTCCAGGTCTCCATGACAACTGCCAACGTGTCCTGGGAGCCAGGCTATGATGGAGGCTACGAGCAGACATTCTCAGTTTGGTACGGACCTCTGTGAGTCAGCCCCGCATGCTTTGCTCTCTGCTTCTCCTCCCCCGCCCAACTCGGCAGTCCCAGGGTGGGAGAGGGTCCAAGGAGGCTGCGGGTCAGACTGTGCCTAGGTCCTTATGGGCACCGAGGATGTCTGTAGGGGACTTGGCACCCCTGCATCCCCACCTCGAAGGTTGGCGAAGCCAATTCGGGCCTTTACCTGAACTGCATGTGACCCTCTGCAGCTCTCTTCCCAGCTTACCTCAATGGCACCTTTTTTGTGTCCTGCCTCATTCAATTACAAGGTTCTTCTGGAGTCTGGAAGGGACACCTAATCTTTTAAGGGCTATATAAAATAGCCCGGCCTGAAGCAAAAGGTTTAATTTTTATTCTGTCCCTTGCCCAGTGGTTCTAGAAGGCAGTGTGGAGAGCTGGTGCTTATCTTCCTGACTTCGTCTACAGAATTTGCACTTTCTCTCTGGGACCCCGTGTCTTTGTTGTTTTCCTGTCTCTGTTATTAATGTAGCCAATGTGGTGATATGAAATCTTTTCCCAAACCCTCGGATAGATAGAAACCTAAAAAAATGCATGGACCAGGAGGCTCAGGAAAGACGGAAAGAGAAGCCCAGTGAAATTCCTGTTCATCATCCTAGGGCTTCTCTCTCCCCATGCCCTTGTCCTGAGCAAAGAGTTTCAGCCACCTGTGTCACTAATGACATTCTTGAGCAGGGAAGACAAGCCTCCTCACATCCTTTTCAGACACCCCCACCCCCACCCCCTGTCTCTGGCATGTTTTCAGCCAGATTAGTGTGAATGTAGCAAGGAGGAAAAACCAGACTTCAGAGCAGAACTCTGGGGAACTCAGGGGGACCCTTGAGATACTCCTCCCAGCAAGGGAAGTTGAGAAGGGAGCTTGCCCTGTTTCTTGTCCTGGTGATTTGGGGGGATCTTCCCAGGCTGAATATGCCGGTTGTTTTGAGTTCTGGATTCATAAACTGCACTTGGATGGTGGGAGCTGCAACCAGAACACCGTTCCCGTGTCCCTGTATCTCTGTCCCTCCCACAGAAGGGGTGGGGACTCTTCACCACACTGCCCAGGAGCTGCTGCAAGATGCGTGGCGAGGGAAAGGTGTTTGGCATGGCTGAGCTGTCTTTGGGGATGCCAGTGCAGAAGGGCTGGGAACAGATCGGGGCTTCCCTTGCTTGTGGCGCTGCTCCACACTGCTGTTCATCTGCATCGCTTTATCATACTCTGCTCACTTGCTTGGGGGCCCTGGGTGGGGAAAGGCAGGTGCCAAGGTTGGGGAGGTCTCTCTTCCTCCTTGCTTTGTATTTGCCTCCAGCTTTCCATGTACTGACTCAGACATTTGGTGCGACTCTTTTTGCTATGCTTTCTGCTGCCTCAGCTCACCCTCCTGGGCATACACAGTAGCAGCCTTTTAACCTAGAGGGGAACCCTGTGGGCATTTGCTAAGTTACAGCACTGACCTGCAAAGAGTGGGCCGATCCCACAGGACAATGCCTCCTCCCTGTGGTGACAACGTGGTACTGCACCTGCAGCCCATGGTTTCCTTTAATACTGGGAGTTTGGGTCCTGTTAGAACATGGAAAACCCTGACCCCTAGTCTCCTACTCTCCATGCACAGTGTGATCTTGCTCTGGATTGTGATTTCTAGCCCTCAAGGACTTAGGAGTCCTGGTCCCATTGTGTGGAAACCCTGGTCATTTTTCAATATACCTTGGGTGTCCTCAGATGACCCAAATCTGGTTGGACAGAGTGAGCTCCCTGGGTTACTCTGGGTCGCAGTTTGGGCTCTCTCTGGGAAGGTGGGAAGCCACAGTCACCTGGGTCCTTCCCCAGTCCTGCCTTTTCCCAACTGCTCATGCTTACTTTCAATGTTCCTATGCTCCCCAGGCAGAGCCCATGTGTAGGGTGGTCCCTGGGGTGGGATTCTCCCACAATGCAACTGATAATCTGGCCAGTGTCTTCAGCATGATTTACACCTGAGGGCCACTTTCTGTATGGGAGGTAACAGTGGTGGCGGATGACCTGGCATCACGAGGGTTGCCCAGCCAGAGCTGGACAGGTCCCCCCACCTTGGTCATCCTTCTTCCTACCCTGGAACTTGGGAATGTTTGTCCTCCCACTGCCTTCTCCTCGAGGACCTTGCATGCACACTCTTCTCTCCAGTGTGACCCACCCCACCCCTTGTCCCCCATCCTCTCTCTCTCTTTTGGTCAGGATGAAGCGGGCACAGTTTGGGCCCCATGACTGGCTGTCCTTGTCAGTGCCACCGGGCCCCAGCTGGTTGCTGGTGGACAATCTGGAACCCGAGACTGCATACCAGTTCAGTGTCCTGGCCCAGAACAAGCTGGGTACCAGCGCCTTCAGTGAGGTGGTCACTGTGAACACTTTAGGTAAGGGCCCGGGGGCCGGCGTGCTTGGGGCAGTTCCCTTGCAGAGCTGGGAGAGACAACGTTGATTATGGCAATGGTCTGGAGCTGTCGTTTAGGGTATAGTATATACCTGACACTTAGTAAGTACTCTCTATAGCAGTTCTTTTGATCTCCCAGTGAGAATTTGTCATGTGCTTCTGCAGGGATTGCCTGGTCCCACATCACAGTACATTTGGCCAAATTCCTTTTGCATCCTCAGATGGAAGGAAGAGGTGTTGTATTTTGCCCTTCGTCATTAGGCACATGTTTGCATGTCCTGTGGATAGGCAGGGAGACCAGGATCCCTTCTCCTTCTGTACTGCCTGCCTGCAGTTTTGCTTGTCCTCTTCTGAGACCCCAGAGGGCCTTGGAAAACAGGCTTTTCCCAGGTGGAGTGGGAGGGGGGAACAACTCCAGCCCCATTCCCACAACCCTTTCACATACACCGTGAGGGTGGGCAGAGGGGTAGGATGCTCATTCCCAGCTCCAAAGTGCCTGTGGGGGGCCTCATTTTGTGCTCCCAGGCCAAAAAGGTTAATTGAAAGAGCGAACAGTGTTCTGTGAGAAGATTTTCCTAGCTTCTGAGAAGAGAACAGAAAATACAGTCATGCATCACTTGACAGCAGGGATACAATCTGAGAATCCCTGAGATATGTGTTGTTAGGCAATGTTGTTCTCGTATGAACATTATAGAGTGTACTTATGCAAACCTAGATGGTATAGCACAAGAGAAATGTTGCAATCAAGCCAAAGGGTAAACTTGAGGAAGCTGGTGCTGGCATAGTGTTCACAGGAAACTTTATATATATTTTTTGTAAATAAGCATACACTGTAATGATAAAAAGTATAGTATAGTAAATACATAAGCCAGTAACATTATTGTCTATTGCCTTTATTAAGAACTTTGTACTATATACAGTTGTATGTGCCACACTTTTATACTACCGGCAGTGCAGTAGGCTTGTTTATACCAGCATCACCACAAACACGTGAGTAACACGTTGTCCTCTGAAGCTACAACAGGTTCTCTTTCACTAGCTGATAGGAATTTTCCATCTCTATTATAATCTCATGGGACCGATGCCCTATATGTGGGTCTCTATTGACCAAAATGTTACGTGGTGCATGACTGTACTTTAATTACATTTAATTCTTCCTTCTTCTTTGTAGTTTCTTTATTTCCCCCTTTCAAGGAGGTACTTGGTTCCCTCATGTGTGCTTTTTAGACCTACTCTGCAGGTAGAACACTAAGCTGTGGGCCACTGGCCCTGACTTCTTTAACTTTGGACCAGGAGGGCTACTGTACGGGACACCCTCTTCCCCTCTGAATCATGCATTCGTTTCTGGTGGGCCCTGGCTCCTGCACAGGTGGGGGATGCCAGAGCTGCCCAGGCATTACTGACGCTATCTTCCTTCTCCTCTTCCTTCCTCTGCCACAGCATTCCCTATTACAACTCCAGAACCCCTGGTGCTGGTTACCCCACCAAGGTGCCTCACAGCCAATCGGACCCAGCAGGGTGTGCTCCTGTCCTGGCTCCCACCTGCCAACCACAGCTTCCCCATTGACCGCTACATCATGGAGTTCCGAGTCGGGGAGCGCTGGGAGATGCTAGATGATGCCATTCCAGGCACTGATGGAGACTTCTTTGCCAAGGATCTGTCACAGGTGAGGGCCTTACTTTTCCTTGCCTCTTAGATTCTAGAAGTGTCAAGACTCTTGCTAGAGCCACCTGAAGCTTTGAGTGACTCAACTCAGGTGCATGAGGTCAAACCGAGCACTTTACCTCCTCACCCGCATCCCTGGATGCTTCCAGATCTGCCGCCATGGTTTAGACTCCTCAAGTCACATCTGCTGAGGTCTGCCAGTTTCAGGGCCAGCTTGGTGGCAGTGGGGGACTTGTGTTGCATAGATGGTTCTTCCCAATCACAGATGCCAGCACGGCAGGGTGAGAGGCTAAGGTGTATTGTCAGAACAGTGACCTTAGTGCTTTGTTGGGTCCTGACAAGGATGGGCAAGGGAGGTTCCAGAAGGATTGTCTTCTGGGTCCGCCCAGTGAAAGACTCTTCCTTTAATAATTTAGAGCCCCTGCAGAAAAATTCATTATCTTTTTTCCCAGCTGCCCCCCTTGAACGTAAATGCCCATCTTAGGAGAGGAAGCAGCTTATTTCATAGATGTGGTCTTATGTTATGATTCTGTCTTCCTTACCTGGATGCTACGTTAGTGGTGTGTTGGAATTGGCCCACAGTGGCTTTCAAGAACCCATTGTGCCTTTATCTTTACAACTTTCTAAGTGACCTCATGTCTATAACTTAAAATCAGCTGTGGTGAGAATATTTACACCACAGCAATTGGTCAATGCCAGCAATCACTTCCCACTAATACTACAGGACCCCAGAGCCTCAGGTCTCCTGTTTTGTGGAAGTCATCTGTAGGATATTTAGTGGTGGGGGGAGTGGTTGTCTCAGGACCCTCCACTGACTGGGTATTGTCCCTGGGCTGCAGGACACCTGGTATGAATTCCGGGTTTTGGCTGTCATGCAGGATCTGATCAGCGAGCCCAGCAACATCGCCGGCGTCTCCAGCACAGGTACTTTGGGGTCAGGGGTTCTGCTGTGACTATAGGGTCATAATCCCCAGAGCTGCATGCAAGAGTCCTTTTGTGAAACAGCTAATGCAGGAGGATGGCTGGATGGAAACTAAGGCATCTAGTTGCAACTGCATGAGTTGCAGAACTTTGGAAGCCCAGCAGATCCATGCATGACATTTTATCCCACTAAAGAGGTGGGCTTCCGACAGTTCTACAGGATAACCACAGAAAGAAGTTCAATGAATCATCTCATTATAGTACTCAAAAAGAACTTGATTCAAGTGCTCGTTGGTGCTATGTTTCCTGTTTCTTCTAGTGCCGTGCTCCGTGATGGGGGTGGGGCTCTGTATTGGAGGGAAGACGCCACAGGTCAACAAGTGTTTGCTGGATGCCTATTATAGGCTTCTTTATAATTATGTGGGTTTTATTTGGAAAGTCGTTGTTTGGTGTTGTTTCTCTGCCTTCCTTCCTCTCCCTAGATTTTTTCAGGCTAAATAAAGCCAACTCCCTAGCATTTTCTCCATTTATCTTTCTTTCTCTTGGCACTGGTCCCATTTCTACACATCTTCTCTCGAGCTCCAGTTCCTGAAACATAGCAGAGTGCCTCTCTGAGGGAAGTGTTGTCTTCAGTATAGAAAGAGGCTCTTGCCCAGTGAGCAAGCCATGGCACCATTTCCTTGGACACAGCATGCACAGAGGCCTCGGGGATCAGGGGCCAAGGATCTTGGCCAAAAGCTCAGGCAGCAAGCCTGGTGGTGTTACAAAAGTGCAGGTGCGGGCAGGTTGGGGGAAGGGGAACTAGAGCTGCCAGGGAGCCTGGGAGTGGGGGGAGACATGGAGTGTGATTTGTGTCTCCAAATGAGGCACCTTGGGCTTTTCTGTAAGACAGAGCTACCTCCTATAGGCAGCAGAACCCAGCTCACTTCTGTCTTGGCTTCTCTCCAGGGAAGACTCAGAGAGATGGAGGAATACGGAAGCTTGCAGCCAAAGCCACAGTAGAAGGCTAGAGCATTTTGTGGGTTCATTTCCGTGAACCATCCTGTGCTCAGTGGCTTTCTGCTTGGCTCCTGAAAGGAAACATGCCTAGTCAGACAATTCTACACGGGTGACGAAGACATGCCACCTCAGCACCTCCTGTATTTAAGGCCCTGATTCCAAAGACTATGGCATTCGTTTTCCACTTAGCCCATCAGCATAATTTGGATTATTTTTATCCATTATTATTATTGACATAGCAGTGAATTCTGGCCAACTATATCACAATACATTGATTTTTTTTTTCCCTTTGATGAACCTGAAGAGTGGCATTTACTGATGTAACTGTCCTTTGAGGATGATATAGTGGACCGGGGTCCAGTCCCAACTCTGACACTATAACTAACTGAATTTTGACACCACAAAGTGAGGCTCAGATCTTTGCCTGTAAAGTGAGAGGAGTGAGCTGTCTCTGTCATCCCTGCCAGCTCTAGCATTCTTCTCTAGCTTAGAGGGCCAGGACCTGCTAATCCTTTCTTCAGGAAGCTGTATGCCTGCCCTGGAATGAGTTAGAAAATGGATGGGTCTGAACTCTATTGCAACAATCCCCCTCCCTACTCTCGTACTTTAACCTCTAGGTGCCTTCACCTCTGGGCTCTTATTTTGTAGAGATAGCATGAGGGGACGCCAGAAATTCTGGACTGGAAGTCAACAATTAGGATCTGGCTCGGACACTGAAAGCAACTTGAACAAGTCACACAAACTCAGCAAATCTGGGGTTATTTAGAGAACAAGAGTAGTATGTGTGCTCTGTCTTGCTCCTGGGGTTAATGGGAGAAAATCTGATAAGATTCACAGATGTGCTCTGCAACATGTAAAGCACTAGACAGACAGAGATGATTATTGAAATGATTATCACGGATGTCATTTCTTCTTTATGAGCTGTGTAGAGGTTACTTGATTTCTCTGGACCATCCCTTTTAGTCTGTCTTACCCTTTTCATATGTTGGATTCAGACATAGAGGCAGAGCACTGGCATTGCTTGTTGCATCGAAGTAGGGCACAGTATTTGGAGACCGAGTGTCCTCCGATAGGGTGGGACGCCATGCAGGGAGGGATGGGACCCACCACTGCTCTCTGGCCTTCCTTGCAGACATCTTCCCACAGCCGGACCTGACTGACGACGGGCTGGCCCGGCCTGTGTTGGCTGGAATTGTCGCTACCATCTGCTTCTTGGCAGCCGCCATCCTGTTCAGCACTCTGGCCGCCTGCTTTGTCAACAAGCAGCGCAAGCGCAAGCTCAAGCGAAAAAAAGGTGGGTGTCCGCCCTCTCCCCTTGCTCCACCTGGCCCGGTTTCAAATGCTCCCCATCAGGAGAGATGGGCCATTTGTAGCAAGGCCTCCCTGGAAATAGGGAAACTGGGATCTCGTGGGCAGAGCTGCGGGTGGGTCTTGATTGGAAACAGGGAGGAGGGAAGAAGGTGGTGGGGAGAGTCGGAAGAGACCAGAGCCGGAGGGAAGGCAGGGCCGATGACGCATATGCTGGATACTCATACGACAGTAGGGATGCGGTGCTTGCCCTTTGTGGCTGTGTGCACCAGGTCCTCCCTGCAGACACCTGGGTATAGGATGCTGGGTTTTTATGGACACAGGCCTTAGTGGACTTTCTCCCTTCCTTTTTCCTTCCAGACCCTCCGCTCTCCATCACTCACTGTAGGAAGAGTCTCGAGTCTCCGTAAGTGTCTCTGGCTGTTGGCGAGGACAATTTGCTTCACTCCACCCCAGTCCTGTTTTGCTAAGCTGTTTTCTGTTGCCTGACTTGTATGCTAATTTTAAGTTGCTCATATAGATGAGGAGAGCAGTAGTGTAGATAGTCCAAACGAGCAGGTCATTCGTTTCTCTTTAGCCTTGCAATGTATTTCTATAATTTCTTTCTAACAGATTTGCCTTCTTGATACGTTTTGCTTAAGTTGGTATTCAAATGAGCTTGCATTTCTTGAAAAACCTGGGAATGAAGTTGGAGGTGTACTTAGAGCGTGACAGACCGTGCCAAATATAGGGGCAGGCCAGGAAAAAAGTGGCAATGTGGGTGTTCATTCCAAAAACGGACAATATGTGTCTAGACAATTGAGAATTGGCCAGAGTATTTCTTACCGCGATATTCAGCCCATCCCTGCTGTGTTTCTTTAGTGTTACCCTTCCTAGGAGTCCGCTGGTTTTTGTTAGGAGAATGAAAAGAAGCTCCAGGCCAGTGCGTGGCACCCTCAGCCCCTCCTTCTCTTGCTCTCCCCGCAGCTTGTCCTCTGGCAAGGTGAGCCCGGAGAGCATCCGCACACTCCGTGCCCCATCCGAGTCTTCCGACGACCAGGGCCAGCCTGTAGCCAAGAGGATGCTGAGCCCCACCCGGGAGAAGGAGCTGTCCTTATACAAAAAGACCAAAAGGGCGATCAGCAGCAAGAAGTACAGTGTGGCCAAGGCGGAGGCCGAGGCGGAGGCCACGACCCCCATCGAGCTCATCAGCAGGGGTCCCGACGGCCGCTTTGTGATGGACCCCTCGGAGATAGAGCCCTCCATGAAGAGCCGGCGCATCGAAGGCTTCCCCTTCGCCGAGGAGACCGACATGTACCCTGAGTTCCGTCAGTCGGACGAGGAGAACGAGGACCCGCTGGTGCCTACATCTGTGGCTGCTCTGAAGTCCCAGCTGACACCCCTGTCTTCCAGTCAGGAGTCCTACCTGCCACCACCAGCGTACAGCCCTCGGTTCCAGCCCCGTGGGCTGGAGGGCCCCAGTGGCCTGGGAGGTCGGCTCCAGGCCACCGGCCAAGCCAGGCCCCCCGCCCCCCGGCCCTTCCACCAGGGCCAGTATTATGGGTACCTCAGCAGCAGTAGCCCTGGGGAGGTGGAGCCGCCGCCCTTCTACATGCCGGAGGTGGGCAGCCCCCTGAGCTCGGTCATGTCGTCCCCACCCCTGCACACCGAGGGGCCTTTTGGCCACCCCACCATCCCCGAGGAAAATGGAGAGAATGCTTCCAACAGCACGCTCCCCTTGACTCAAACACCTACAGGAGGGCGCTCTCCCGAGCCCTGGGGCCGGCCAGAATTCCCCTTTGGGGGGCTGGAAACCCCCGCCATGATGTTCCCCCACCAGCTGCACCCCTGTGATGTGGCCGAGAGTCTGCAGCCCAAGGCCTGCCTGCCCCGAGGACTGCCCCCCACCTCCCTCCAGGTGCCTGCAGCCTATCCAGGCATCCTGTCTCTGGAGGCGCCAAAGGGTTGGGCAGGCAAGTCACCTGGCAGGGGCCCTGTCCCAGGACCCCCCACTGCCAAGTGGCAAGACAGACCTATGCAACCTCTGGTGAGCCAAGGGCAGCTAAGACATACCAGCCAAGGTATGGGCATACCCGTGTTGCCTTACCCCGAGCCGGCCGAGCCGGGGGGGCATGGTGGCCCCAGCACATTTGGCCTGGACACCCGGTGGTATGAGCCCCGGCCCCGGCCCAGCCCCCGGCAGGCCCGGCGTGCCGAGCCCAGTTTACATCAAGTGGTGCTACAGCCCTCCCGGCTCTCACCTCTGACCCAAAGCCCCCTCAGTTCCCGCACTGGCTCCCCCGAGCTCGCCGCCCGTGCCCGGCCTCGCCCGGGCCTCCTGCAGCAGGCGGAGATGTCAGAGATCACCTTGCAGCCGCCCGCCGCGGTCAGCTTCTCTCGCAAGTCCACACCGTCCACGGGCTCCCCCTCCCAGAGCAGCCGCAGCGGGAGCCCCAGCTACCGGCCCGCCATGGGCTTTACCACACTGGCCACTGGCTACCCCTCCCCTCCACCGGGCCCTGCCCCTGCGGCGCCTGGGGACAACTTGGATGTGTTTGGACAGACACCTTCCCCTCGGAGGATGGGGGAGGAGCTGCTCCGACCAGAGCCCCCAACAACGTTACCTACTTCAGGGTAAGTGTGAGCGGTCTCCTGCCCTCCTCACCTGGTCAGCTCCCCTCCCCCCATGCCTCGCCCTGCCAGCCACCCTTCCATCACTCCAACGACAGGGCTTGTTTGGACATGCTGCAGCATCCCGTTGGCAGGAGTTCTGGCCGAGGCATTGGCACTGGGGCAAGGCAGGGCTTACCTGCCTAGGTACCCCCACCAGGAGCTTGTGGGATCTTCTCCACTCAACCTGGAGCACTCAGGAGACCCACAGCATACTGAGAAGCATGGGGAAGGGGAGGGGGCCATGGCGTATCAGTATCAGAGAGTGACTTCTGTGAGTGGTGCCCTTGAAGTCCAGGCCTTCCATGTCCCTGCGATCTTGGCATTGGGTGGGGGTTCCCTGGAGTTGTCCACAGGCCCTGTTTCTGGTCTCCTTCTCTTCCTCGGCCCCTCTTCCTCGATATGCAGGACCTTGGAGCCCTCACTGCCCCGGACTACCAGGTCAGGGGCTGCCTGTTCCCAAACTCCTGCCCCTTAGTAGCCCTAGTGAGCGCCGGACTTCAGGCCTGTCCATGGCCTCTCCAGGAAGGGTGCATCCTGGAGGCTGGGAGGACAGCCTCAGGCCTTGTGAGCCACTTCCCCCATCCCCACCTGTGTGCCTCGCAGGAAGCTGCAGAGAGACAGACAGACAGACAAGCTCCCGCGATCAGCCCGCCTGAGAGAGCACACTCTAATCTGTAGCAGCTGGTATTCCAGGTACCAGAGTCGGCCTGGACGCCTGTCTGTGCCTCTTCTTCTCTGTCTTTCTGCCCTGTTCTCCTCCTGCCCCTCCCCCACCTGGCCCTTCCTTATTTCTCCAGTCAGTCTGTCTACCTTTCTTCCTTCTCCATCGCCTTTGGTTTGACCTGACTTGCTCAGAAGAGCCTGCCACAACTCTAGTGCCCCTCCACCCCCTCCTCCTTCCTTTTCTCCCTCTCCCCCTTTCCTTCTCTTTCTCTCTCTTGCTCTTCCTCTTCCTCTCTGGTTCAGTACTTCGGTCTCTCTTCTTGATGTAGCGGCCTGTGGAGGAGAGCAGAGTTCCAGAGGAGGCTGGCCTGGTGGTAGGGGCTGGGAGGTGGTGGGGAGGAGGGAGCCCAGCGCCCTCCCCCTGCCCCCATTCCCTTCCACCCTCTCTGGTACCTGGAAGTGCAAGCTCACCTCCACCCAGCACCACTGCGGGTGCTCCTGGCTCCTGGCGGGGCGCTCCTGGGGGAGGTGAGAAAGCTGTAGCTAGGGCCCCTCTGTCTGCAGGAGGTGCCGCCACCGCCCTGTCTGTGCTTTGTGCAGCACCTCACCTGCTTTGTTCCATCGTACCGTCTGGTTCTCCGTCTCTCTCCTCTCCTCCCTCACCCCATTCTCTGGCCTCGCCTGTGGGTCTCTGCTCGCTGTGCTCCCCCTCCTCCCCTCTGGGTGTGCGTGGGTGGTTCCCCCTGGCCGGTGTTGGTAACTGCTTTGTTTCTGATTGATCTCAGCTATCTGGGCAGTGTTGTCGAGACAAGCCTCTCCTCAGCTCAATAGGTAAGGGAGCTCCTCGGCCGGGCGGGCGGGGGCGGGCAGGCGGACGGGGCTTCCGCAGGGCCATCGCTTCCTGGACAGGGGATCTGAACCCCATCCCCTCACCGCCCCGCGGGGGGCAGCTGCCGCTCCCATGGCTTCTGGGTTCCCCACATCGTGCTGCTCCGGCTGTTCCAGCTGCCTGCGGGCTGCGCCCGGGCATCTCCTAGCTGCAGCTTTTACCCTCCTAGTCCACATCCAGCCCCTCCCAGAACCCCTTGCAGATGCTCTCACTCAGATCATCCTGTTGCCAATACACCTAGAGCCTCCCATAGCAACCCGGGACCCTGCATGCACTCGAGGGGCCCAGGATGCCCACAGTCTGCTTTGCATCTCCACCCTCAGGGACCTATCTGTGCTACACCGATGTTCAGAACCTTCCCCTCGCCATCCTCCCAGCCCCTCCCCTCTGCCCTGTTTTCCCAGCAACCTCAGGTATAGTGTCTCCCTCCTTCCAACCCACTATACCAGGACTCAGATCTTCCCCTGGGTTGCTGATCTCTCGCCCCCTTCAAGGAGCCCAGGGGTCCCCTGTCAACATCTGGGTCTTCCTCAGGGTCAGTGGCCTCTAGTCATGTCAGGGTAAGAGTGGCTTAAATGTCACTACTTCCCTGTGCTCCTTGCCTTCTGCAGCTGCTTCTTAGTTGCTATGGAATTGAAATGTGACCTCACCTTTGGGTCCAAATTGCTTTCAAGGTCCCTGTAATAGCTATGCCGACCACCTTGGGTCAGGCTCTAGGGAGAAGGTTTTGGGAAGTGCCTCCCCCAGGCAGAAGGAAGTTGAGTTGGAAGAGGTGAGAACCCCAGGGATCAGAGTGCATGATCCTGCCCTGCCTGGTCGCCTCCTCCTCTAGCATCCGTCCAGGTGGAAGCCAAAAGAATGTGGCCATTGTAGGGGGGCCATCAAGTCTCTTAAAGAGGCTCAGAACACACAGGCTTACCTTCTCTAGTGATTACCTAAAAAGATGTTTCTTTTTGCCATGGGCTCCATTGCCCATTCAGTTGGGACTGACACCCCAGTGGGAGAGAAGGAGCCTTCTGTTTGGGCATTTGGGCTTCCCCAAGTGAGAAGTAGCTGTGTTCCTTCCCTACCTCGCCATGCTGAGGGAGTCTGATTTTCTTAACTCTGGACTATAAATCGTATCCCATCATAAGAGTAGCCTTCCATAAAAGGGACCACCTTGACATGTCTTTACCACCTGTGGCTATACAACTGTCAGCGGCCACGAGACCGACTGGGTGTCCCACTGCAGCCACTAGCACTGCAGGCACCTGCTTACGAGCTCACCCGCTCCACAGGCCTCCTGCAGCCTCCTGGATGGATGCTGTTGAAGAGTGAGGGTGACTGGCCATCTTGCACCTTCCCCACCATCCCCACTGTTCCTCAGTTACGACTCCCCTCCCAACTCCACTGACCCCCTCTTTCCCTAGAGAACCCCTCTCCCTCATGCCAGACCCGAGAGAACCCAGCTATCCTATCACTGCTGTGGCAAACCCAGAAACCAGGGGCAGCAATGAGGGACCCTTGTTCCTGTCCTGGGCCTGGCCAGCAACCCCAGCCTAGGAGAATGAAATCCTTCCACATCCTCCGAGTTAGACCTTCGCGGTGCTGGGCAACAGGAGCCTTTGCTCGCTCCCCTGCTTGCTGAGAGTCTCCCTGGGCACAGCAGCTGCGGGGGCCCAGGGGAGTCGGCAGGCTCCTCTGTAGATGCTGTCTTCATGCTGAGCCTTTGCATGTGTCCCCACTTGGTCTTGCTTGGAGAAGTTGTCACGCCTCTTGTCTGCGTTCGTTTTCGCTCTGTTTCTTTTCCCTTCAACTTCTTTCCCGTCCCTTCTGCCATACCTGTCGTTGTCTCCCCTGCTTCCCCTCCTTTCTCTCTCTCCCCTTTTTCTCCTCTTCCCAACTCCCATCTCAGCGTGGGGAGTTGCGTTGTGTGGACCTGTCCTTCTGTGGCTGGCTGGGGATGCTGAGCTAATTGCTCAGTTCCCATGTGATGGTAGCGTCCTATTCTCTCATCTCTGTGTAATCCTGTCTCCCCTTTAACACCTGTCGTGACCTCAGCGATGCAGGGGGCTCTGGAATCTAGGGTGCAGCCCCCTTTGTTAGGTGAACATAGGAAGGAACCCCCATTTGGATACAAGCCTCTCCCGACTTCTGAAGCAGAGAACTTGGTCTGTGCCCTGACCCTGCTCAGAGGGACCATCTTGTGGTTAGGCTGGGTTGGTGCTGACCTGTGTGCCCCTGGTTGTCTGCAGGGTACATGGAGAATGGACTCGACTTTTTTTCCTGGTCATAGTATATACACGAGTGGATTTCCTCCGCCTCCCATCTACGATATCTCACTAAGCGAGTGGAGTTTGCTCGTAGACAGTGAAGAGCAGGAAAATGCTCTTTAAACCACCACGCTGCCTGTTGTCTGGGGTTTGAGAACTGTGTTGTAATGGTCAGCTTGTAGGGTGCTGAGGGAAGAAGTGTCCAGATGTATTTTGACTTTCCTGTCCTGAGGTTTGCCTGCTACTCTAGGTAAGCAGAGAGCTAAACAAATAAGACCTCTTAGGCTAAATGGGTGTGATTATCAGGATTTTGTGTGGCATATTTAGAAAGAGGGAGAGGGAGAGGGAGAAAAAGAAAAGACGGTGGGAAGTAAAGAAAACCCCAGGTGCTGGGCGTGCTGGCACATACCTGTAATTCGGTACTTGGGAGGCTGAGACAGGAGGATTGCAGGTATGAGGCCAGCCTCAGCAACTTAGCAAGACCCTCAGTAACTCAGCAATACCCTATTTTAAAATAAAAACATTTAAAAAAGGCTGGGGGGTGAAGCTCTGAGGTAGAATGCTCCTGAGTTCAATCTCTACTTCCAACAAATACACAAACAAATAATCTGAACAAAAAACGACAAAAAAAAAAATTGGATCAGAAACTGATTTTTGGGAAGTGGGAGACCCAGAGAACCCTGTAGGCTTTGAGGCCTTCATCCTTCAGTGGTCCCCTGTCAGTGGTTTTCCGGGGAGAAGAACCCCAGAGTCTGTGTACTTGGAAGTATTTAAGCTGATTGGAAGGAGAACTAGGACCTCAACTTCTTGAAGATCCCAGGGTTCGGTTCTGTTGTAACAGAGTCTTCTACAGGTCGCACTCAGGTTTACTCAAAAGCTTTATTCCAGGTCTAGGAAGGAGTCGTTTAACCCCAGCTTCCTAGTTAAGGCATCTGTACCAGAAGCTCCCAAACCAGAAGGATACCAACTGGGCTTGATGTTAGCAGGGGACATGGTCACCCTTGCTAAAAAAAGACTGGTATTCTGATTCCAGACGGCTCTCTGTGCTGCTGGTGAAGTCTGTTAGAACACATTTCATGTGTCTTTTCTGTATAATTTGCCAAATATAGACCCATTTTGCCTGTCCCCCTTCCATACACCTGTCCTGCTAGACACTTGCTTTTATTTTGTCCTCCAGCATTAGGAGAGTATCCTGGTGCGCCCAGGAGCTCTCTTTTGTCATGTGGCGGGTGGAGCCCTGAGCCAGGAGCCATGGCAGGCGGGTAGCACGTGTCCTGGAAGGGCTGAGGTTTGGCTGTTTCTCAAGGGAAGATTGGCATCTCCTCCCCATTGAGTCATTGCTATTTGGAGATTTTTGCCTGCTGGTTTAACTTTAGCAAGTTTCCCCTATCTCTGGTCTGTCTTACCCTGGCTCTGACACTGAAGTAGAGCATGTTAGTAACTAGTAGCTACTGCATCACAGGGTGGAGTTGTTTCTCAGGTTTGGTGTAGAAACCAGTGTTTTTTCATTCTGTTATAGCTTCCATACCTCTTTTTATCAGGAAGAAATTTGAAGAGCAGTGTAGTCTAATACTAAAGAATTCTTGGCTCAATCCCTCAACACTAGATTTTCGGCTAAGTTGCTCAGTCTCTCTAAACCTCAGTTTCTTCATCTGAAATATGAAGTCAATGTAGTATTCATCTCTTGGGGTTGTTGTAAACATTAAAAACAATGATAATAGTTGTCTAAAATAGAGAACATAGGACATGTCTGGCATGGTAAGTGGTACATAAATGCTGTATGATAAAGAAAATTATAATAGTAATAATATATTGAATGTAGCAATAATATCCCTCTAGAAGTTTCACCTGGCTTGAAGAACCCTGGGCTAGTTCCTCTAATGGTCTGTGACCATACCTCGATGAGAGGGACTGTCTTGTCGTCAGGCTGTCCATGGACACATGGAAGATGGACTTACCTTTTCCTAGGTCATAGCGCATACATGAGTGGATTTCCTCCACCTCCCATCTGCAGTATCTCACCAGGCAAGTGGAGTTTGCTCTAAGGCAGTGAAGAGGAGAAGAAAATAGTTGCTTAAACCGTCACCTTGCCTGTTGCCTGGGGTAACTGAGAACCGTGTCTGGCTGTGGGTCACTTGGGCTCCTGCTGGACAGCACTATTCTTACCTGTCATGTGCCTCTTTGGACCATACATTGCTCAGTTTGTACGGTCTTTCTGAAGAGGCTGGACAGGACCAGAAGATGGAGAGAACCAAGCAGGAAGATTCATATCTCTGATTTTCCTTTTAGGCAGCATGAAAAAGCCTGGGTCAAAGCTGAGGGGGTGAGGGCATTCTCCCAGCCTTGAAAACACAGAATCCCCCCCCCCCCCCAGCCATTTCCACCCTTTCCAAATCCCTTCTAGCTGTTACTGAGGTAGAAGATCTCTGTGGGCAGACACTGGGGCTTGTAGAAGAGGATGGAATGGGACATTGGCATATTAGGTCTTTGGGGAGAGATTTGATTTCTGATGTGAACAGGATTACTATTCCATGAGATGCATGTGTGCCCACGTGGGCTGCCGTCAGGGGCTATGGAGAGCCAAGAAGTTGTCTCTGACTTGGACTTTGAGGGAGCTTTCTTGATACTTTATGCACTAAAAGACTCCAGAATGGTGACATCTGTCAAAGGAGCCAATTCCTGCAGCAGAGACCAGAAGCTTATCTGCAATGTGCCTGTAAGTTTTCTCTTCCCTCATGCTTACAGAGGCATCCTATGTTGGGGAGACGGGGCTGCAGTCTTTTCATCCCTCTCTCATTGTTTTTTTTTTTTCCAACCTCAGATTGTTTGCTGACCTTTGAGAACCTCTTTGGCCCTCACAGGGTTGTCTTTTGGCCAGGATTTATCAAAACCTGATTGTGTTGGAGATGGGGGAGGGAGATGGGAGGCCAAGGAGAGGAAGAATGTGAGTCACGTCTGCTGCCGTGACCCAGAGTGTCCCTACTTCCCTGATTACCTCCTAATACCAGCGCTGGTGTGAAGAAAGAGTGACCTGTGTCTGTTTCCTCCTTTATTCCTTAGGCTTCAAGTTGGCTTACTTTGAGAAGAAATGATACTGATAACATGTCTTCTAGAATTTCTTCTTTTGTGACTCTTGATAAGTTCTTCCTACTATGCACTGATTATCACATGCACCTGCCCTCTCAGCTCACTTTGGTCCCCTTTGCACAGACTCTGGTTAAATGGTTGACTGTGTCTTCACCATGCAGTCAATCCATCAGGCAAATGACAAAATCCATCCCCCATCTGGGATGGAGAAAGAGGGACCTACATGCATGGGTCTTCTCTTCCAACTACCTTGGTATCTCTGTTGAATCTTATAGAGTTTACTGGCTACTTATTACAGACGGCTAGAGCTTCATGAAGCTGTAGATTGAACACCCTGTCATAATCTACTTCCACCCTTTTCTGTTTTCATACAAGACTGAGGAAACCAGCCACGTCTGCAGAGGCTCAAGCAGACACCCCTGCTGAAAATGTTGCTCCATGACAAGTATTCGTTGCTATTAGCTGTAAGGTTCTGGTTGAATCTTGCACACGAAAAGGAAGCTGCCCAACAAAGCTGGGTTTGTGGAGCCTCCATCTCATTGGGCATTGGGTTTCTTATTTAGCCTTTCCCTCTTCTGGAGACAGGACAGTTCATTGGGATTAGAGTTGCTCACCTCCTTCTGCTTTAAACTGCCATTTTACTTTTCAGTTAAAGGTCTTGATTGTGATGATTTCTAGGAAGGAACTGCAGATGTTGAACCCACTTTTCTCTGATACTTGCTCATCCCAGCCTGACTTATACGTGACAGGGCTGACTATTAAAGTCTCTCTCTCCCTTTCCTAGGGTCTTCTGAGTGTACTACAGGTTGGCTTGCACCTGACGTAGGCCACCTGCCGCTGCAGTTTTCTGCTGGTTTTTTTGTTTTGTTTTGTTTTCCCTTCCAGGAGCAATAGAAAGGCAGGTGGCAAGGAGCCACTGTGGATACCTTGGACTCCGTAGCCCTGGGCTCCATCTTTCTACAGCTGTCTTTGGCTTTCTTCCAGCCCCTCTTGCAAAGCTCCCCCATCCGGGAGCTGACCTGTGCCTCTCTAATTGTCCCTTGCAGAACACTTCCACCTGTACCCGGGAATGCTGCTGCACCTGAGAGGCTGGAGGCTCTGAAATACCAACGGATAAAGAAGCCCAAAAAGTCATCCAAGGGCTCTTCGAAGTCAAAGAAAAGATCCGGTAAATGGTGGGAAGTGCCCGCTCCTCTCTTCCCACCTTGCTTTCCCGTATGATGAGGATTGTTGGGCCCAGGATCCCAACCTTAGGTTTTCTCTAGAATCGCATCCACTAGCTTCTCTTGTTCATTGTCTCCTTTTAAACGGCCATTTTCAAGTAACACACAAATTTGATTTTCATGTAAAAAATGAGAAAGATAAGGTTAAAATCAGATTTCCCCCATTCAATTCATTTCTTCCCATCTAGGGAACCACTGCTCTTGGTGGTATTTGTATTTGCAGAGTCTCTGCTGTGCATATAGCTTTAGAAAATATATAGTATTATTTTAATGTATTTTTTAAAATAGCATATTTTAAAAATTCTGCAACATAGCTTTCGAATACCCCTCTCCTTATACATTCTCTCTTTTATCATTTCAAGCCTTTTGAACATGGGAATGATAGTACTTAGGGTACATGTGGCATGGACCAGCCTCTTCAGGTTGACCACACTTTTCTCAGTGAGATAAAGTAAAATGTCATTATCTTGTAAATGGTACCTTTATTGAAATACATCTGATGTTTATCCAGCAGTGACAGGTAGCTTCTAAAACAGCATGCAAATAATTTAGCCCTCTTTTAGAAAATTATTTGAGATTTAGCAAATACTCTCTTTCTACTGATGGTTTTAGGAATGTTGTGGCAGACTGTCAGGGAAGAATGCACAAATGTTTATCTGTAGATCTTTGAGAACTACTATAGAGCAACTTTCATTATAGACAGGGTTATGGAAAAATGTTACCAGCAGAGAAGCCACCCAAATCATTGGAAGATGATGATCAATGATTGGGGATTAATCACTTTTGGGTGGTGCTGGTTTCCTATCAGTTTATGAATGGGAATACTGAGGCAAAGAAAAAGAAAATGAATTTTTTAGGGCTTGGCTGAGAAACTGGACCCCAAAGCTGAATTTCCATCCTATTTGAACCCATTTACATTTAAGACCCACCAACATGTATAGTGTGTGTGTGTGTGTGTGTGTGTGTGTGTGTGTGTGTGTAGTCATGTGTCATTTAATGATAGGACTGTGTTTTGAGAAATGCATCATCATTAAGCAATTTTGTCATTGTGTAAACATTATAGTATGTACTTTACAAACTAGGATGGCTAGGGTGTCACTGGGTAATATCTTAGTGGACCATTGTTGTATATGTAGTCCACTGTTGACTGAAATGTCATTATATGGTACATGACTATATATTATAATAAGTAAAATTTATTTGCTTATTGCAAAGTAAACCAGATCAAATTCTTTCTTGTTCTGATGATGGTGGTCCTGGTACCTGCCCTATGTTGACAACTCTCAGATGTCTGCCCTTTGCCCAGGTCTCGTCTCTGAAGTCAACTTTCATATTTCCTGTTGACTGTTGAACATGCACTTGGATGTTTTATAAGCCTTTGAAATGTCCCAAGTAAGGTTATTGATCATCTTTTCCAAATCTGCTCCTCCCTACTTCTTCTCCAGTTGAGTAAATGGTAGCGCTTTCTACTCAGTTGCTGAGGCAATTTCTTCCTGGTTTCTCTTTTGCCCTCACGTCCATTTGGTAAGGTGTTTTGGCAAAGCCCTTACAGTGCATCCTAAACCTAGCCAGTGTGGGCTATGTCCCCTGCTAAGACTACAGTCTAAGTGTCCTCTTTCTTGCCTTGGCTGTTGGGGCAGTATCTTGCAGCTGTCTCTCCTGTCTTATCCTCACTCCTTCTGCAGTGTGTTCTACACATAGCAACCAAAGTGAGCTTTAGAGGACAGAATAGCATCTTCTTTTTCGTGTGTGTGTGTGTGTGTGTGTGTGTGTGTGTGTGTGTGTGTGTGTACAACCAGAGCAGGCTTTCAAATTCCTTTAATATCCCTCCCTATCTTTCCAATCTCACTCTGTGATGATCACTGACTGTGCCATACTCACTAATAACTTAGGGCTCTCCCCCTGGCCATTATTTCTGATGGGAATAATTTTCCCTCTGATGAGTGGAAGGCTCATTATTCAAGTGTTAACCCTTCAGAGAGAAGAAATAATGCCTCAGTTGTTTATTACCACATGAATGTGTTTTATCTTTCTTTGTTGCACTTTTCAGCATTTGCAAATCTAAGTCTGGATAGTTTGTCTCTTCCTCCTTATCCCCATATTGAAGTTTAAGGTTCTAACCTTTTCCACTGCATCACCAGGTTGACCATGGCAGAGGAGTGGCCCTGGCAGGGCCTAATTCTATTGCATATGATTGAAATCTTATGTAAAGTCCATCATTTCTTGGGGTGGTGAGAAAAATGTATAGCGTGCAGCCTGTTCTTAGAAGCCCTGATTCCTAGTACCCAGTATGATGCTTGGTACCCAGGAGCAGAAGAAAAAATATTTGTATATTGATTGATGAAATCTGTGAGTTTACAGAAAGAAAAATCATATCAATCCTGCATCCTTGATTCTGATATGAATGAGGGAAGCAGGGCTGTTTGTTGCCTTAGTAGTAAAGAAGGCATCTTCTCTTCTAGTCTCGCCTCCCATATATTCAAGTGTTTTTTTTTGTTTGTTTGTTTTTTTAAAATATATTCTTATTGGTGCATTGTAATTGTACGTCAGAGTGAGAGTCAAAGTGATACATGCATGCACGGACACAGTTTTCGGTGTATCTCCCTCCACATTGCATTCTGCTCCCTCAGGTGACGCTTTTATTTCACTAGTAGAACCTCAGCACATATACCTTGGCAGATACAAAAGGTGAATGTGTAAGGCTGCATTCTTCCTTTTCACCCTCTTTCTCTTCTCTTTTCTTTGGTGTTTCTGTGTCCTTCTCTTTAGACGGTTCTGCCTCCCAGGCTCAGCAGCTTCCCAACTCTCAGGTTCTGTGGCCCGACGAAGCTGTCTGCCTCCGAAAGAAGAAGAGACACTCTCGTCCTGACCCCTTTGCCCGGCTCTCAGACTTGTACCACCGCCAGCTTCCTGAAGACCAGACGGCGATCCTCAACAGCGTGGATCATGATGACCCAGGCCACGCCACTCTGCTGTGACTTCACACCACTCTAAGTGTCCCCAAGGCAGAGCTGCAGAGGCAAGGAGGGACACTGTGCAGGGCCTTGTCTTCCTCTGTCCACCAAAGGATGGCTCAGACCTTTGTCCTGCATACCCTTTCCTGCCAGAGTGGGATTACCCCCAGATCCTGGCCAACTGGCTTTGTCCACAGAACAGAGGGCTGGGGGCCAACCTTCTGCCTGTGGGTCGAAGTCAGGGAGTGAGTTGGGGATAGGAAGGTATCTTTTCCCACCCCAACTCTCCCTTGATTTTTCTCACCTCTTCAAATGTCTTTAGAAGCGAAGAAGAGGAAAGCAATGGCTTTTACTGCTCTCTGCTTCAGTTTCAGTTTTTTAAGTCTGAGGAGAGGGCTGGACTTCCATCCCAGCTTTCAAACTCCACATATATATAGATATAGATACAAATGCACATGTATGTAGTTGGTGGGTTTCTCTATGTGTATATATATGTACATTGAAGCAAAGCGCTGTTTCTTTCTGTGGTCAATGGAGGAAAAGAATGGTAGCGGACAGCTGGGGTTTGGGAACAGTGCTGGCCGCGAGCAGGTGGGGTGCCCCCATGTCTGTTTCAGGGGATTACTCTTGCTGAAATAAGATTTATGCCTCTCAACTGAAGTCACCATTGTTCTAACTGCTCTCATCCAGAGCAGAAATGGGGCCCTGCCACGACTACCAGCTGCCTGCTTTGGGGGGTTAGCAATGAGTTACCACGGATCTAAACACAAGCCTTTATTGCTTGGTTGCTGGGTGAAGAAAGGGTGTCCGGGCACAGGGCCAGACTGGCATCTTTCTTTCTTCCATAGATTGGCTCACGCTACAGAAGTAGAAGCTGCGTTGCAGTGGAGCCGCCAGGCAGGCCCTTGTGCACAAACCCGAGCTTGTGCAATCGTGCATTAGTCCCTTTTGGTCCAGCTGGGCCAGGAGCCCTGCAGCCAAAGGTTCTTCCATTCCAGAGCCACCTGTGCTGAGCACCAAGTTCTCGCAGCTCTATTTATACCAGTCTGTGGCTCGCACTCTGGAGCGTTGCTCTACTGCGGCTGACTGGCTCCTCCTTTCCTTTTGTGGGAGCTAATTCTCCAGATTGATTAATTGCCACTTGTGCAGAGCCGCCTGTGGCTCCTTTGCATACTCGCCGCGTGCTGCCTGCCTGCGACTCTGCTTTGCCCTGGGGTCCTCCTCGACTCCAGGGACCCAAGCTCTAGCAGCACAGGATCAGGTGGAATGAGGGTGTCTCTGATTGCCATGTTCTGGGGCGTACTTTTCCTGGTAATCTTGAGTGGAGCTAGCTGAGGCACAGGAATGGAGGTGGAAGGGGTGGTAGGCAGGGGCATGGACCCTGATCCTTCATCTGCCTGCCAAAATCTCGTCCTAGTTCAAACTATTAGCACCCAGAAGCTTTTGTGAGGCCGTCTTCCTACCCAGATGCATCTCTCTTCCCACAAGATAATAGTGCTGCCCAAGAATAGGGCAGAAGGTGGAGGGTGGGGTGGGAGAGGACCAGTTCCCGCCCTTCCCTCTTCTTGTATAGGAGGCTACTCCTCTGGCCTGGCCTGAGATAAGACAGACTGCCAGGTTCCTTGAAGTATTTTCTTCTTGGTGCTGCTGTCTTGGTGGGTTTGAGGATAGCCACCTCTCCCCAGTTACCTGCTTGTACTTTAGCCACGTCAAGCACTAGAAGGCTTCTACTACTCTCAATGCGGCTGCCAATGGCTCGGCCCTAACTCTGGCAAGGTGTAGCCTCCAAGGGCTGGGAAGTCAGTCCTTTGTGTGAGCTTCCATCTTGGGGGATGGACTTGGCTTCTGCCAGCCAGGCCCTGGTGCTTCCTTCCCTCTCCCAGTGAGCGGGGACTAACTCTACCCTTGAGGCTCTGCCACGTGACCCACACCATCACAATTCACTTCTGGACATGGCTGAAAAAGGTGTAGAGGGCAGAGTCCTGTTGCTCTGGTCTTAGGTTGTGTACCCTTAGGGTAGAACATAGACCCTCTGGATGATGCCCTTCTGTGGGGCACTTGACCATAGGCAGCAGCTCTCTACTCTGAAGGAGGGAGTTGGGCAACTCTGTGTTTTTTTTCAGAGGCAGTACTACCTCTGCCACTGTGCCACAATAAACTGCTCCCTGAAGCATCCCTCTCAAGGGAGGTGGGGAGCAGGCCTACCTGAAATATCAGAGTGGAATGTGGGGGCTCACAGAGGTCAGTCTTTAGCCTTTGTTCCCCTCTCACAACCTGTGACCCTCCACCAGGGATAGCCGGCCCAGGTCCTGCAGTGGAACGTGAATGTGGAGCATCAGGGCTGGTGGACTTTGGGATGCATTTGCATTTGGCCAACTGTTCTGAGCAGCTTCTGGGAGTTCTAGGCCCTGAGGCTGCCTGGCCTTGAGGTTAGAAGAGAAGAGGAGAAGTTGAGGTGGAAGGCTTTGATTCTTTAGGATGTCACATGGGGTGGGGAGCCAACCCTTCTGGGCTTGAGGTGCCCCAGCTTTCCAGGGCCCCATTCTACCAAAGGTGCTGACTCCTTCATCTTCTCTTGCCTCGGGCAGTGCCCTTACCTCAGCACACCAGACCAAATGGTGGGAGCTGTGTCTTGCTGGCCACTGGGTGGCAGCTATGCTGTGGTGTTCCTGCTACTGAGAAGGGACACAAGGTCTACCTACTCCTCAGTAGCCTCTGACGCATTCTCTTCCCAAGAGGGCTCACTTCTTGTGACAGCATCCTTGGAGGCTGGCAGCCTTCCTGTACCCCCCAGGAACAATTTTAGTCCTTCCTTTAAGGACTGCAAAGGAAATTGGCAAAATATGATCCCCTCTGTCCATGGGATGAAGGATCAAGTTGTCACATTAAGTGCTAGATGTGGGTACATGTGGGAACAGATGGATGATGGGGGTGTATCCATTTCTAGGGACCAATGTCCTTCCTCATTCTGCCTTTGAACATGGAAATGACCACTATTAAGCTTCCTAGGACTTTCACCCTCCACTCTGTGGGAGATCACATGTCTTCCAGACTCCTTGCTTTAGGGTCTGGTAGCCTTGCAGTAGAAGTAACTCAGATCAAAACTGATTCCTGTATCTCAGATACTTGTCTGCCTCTTCCTTTTGCATTTTGGCTGGAAACATTGGTTGTTTTCAGTGGTAGGTGATCCACAGACCAGGAAGAAGGTATAATGGCTCCTTGAGGGCCCTGAAAGATGGCAAATGTTTAGGGAAAGAATATGAGCAATAAGGAGGAGAAGGTGAATACTGTTTCTTTATTTACTGGTTGGCCACCAGTGGGCTTCACAGTTTTGTGTGGAGTCTTGTATGTGGATTGTCCTTGGTGGCCATGACCCAGCGACAGACCCTACCTGTTGGCCGCCTTTCTCTATGGCAGCCTTCCTCAAGATAGTGGAGGCAAGAGAGGTTTCCTTCATCCCACAGGGCTGGCAGGGTCTGCACCCTCTCTTGAGGAGAGGTCTAGGCAAAATGCTCATGCCGTTGGGGGAAGTCTCCAGCAGGGGTGGATAGGGGTTAGTACTTGTTGATATTTTTCCATGTTCTCTGTCTTTGTTTTCTATTTGTGATCTCAAATATTTGGGGTTGAACAGATTTTATTGCTTATTCTCTTGCCCTTTTCACATATAGGAAATTGGGTAAGGTTCAGATGTGGAATTTCCTTATTTAAAAAAATTTTTTTTTCCTGGCAAGGTTGACAAACAGTAGCTTCAGGAGAGAAACAGACACTACGGAGCATCACGACATCTTTGCCACTGCCCAAGATTTGAATCTGGAGCTGAGGTGTGTGTGGCTAGAGCTGTTTCTTTTAACTTTGTTAGTATCAAAAGCCTTTTGGGGTTTGGGGGTGGGCTGGGGAAGAACTGTAGATAAAGTACATTTTATTAATAATGTAGAAAACCCTAGGAAAAGAAAAGCTAGTGGTTAATCATGGGCTTGCTTTGCTTGCATGTAAAGGAGCTTTGGGGGCACTTCAGGGATTTTGAGGGAGCAGTAGGAAAAAGTCAAAAAAGAGCAGAGATGGCAGAAATATGGGGAGGCTCCTGATACTCTCTCTGGGAGCCCTGAGCTTTTCATTGGTGTTCCTTGGCTCAGCCCTGCCTCTTGGGTCTTCTCCAAAAAAAAGTCAGAACAAACTCTAGTAAGATGAAGATTCAGAGCCCCATGTGGCTGCATTTGTTGCTTTTGGAGAAGGCTCTGGAGATGTCTTAATGGCTAGTTCTATATTGAATATGGTTACTGATGGGACAGGGGCATTTCAGGATGGGGGAGTATCAGAGAGTCTGAGCATGGGGAAGAGGCCTGATCCTTTACCAGGTGTGTGTGAGGCTAGAAAGGGCATAGAGTGTTTGAAATAAGGAGCAGGGACCCAGACCAGAAGTAGAATGAAAAGCCTCAACCAGGGGGCAGCATCCTCACTGTGCCCCAAACAATGTAGTATACACACTAGGGGATCATCCCAAGGAAAAAAACAGTGATTGCCTGATGGGGGAATTGGCTGAGGAAGGGTGGCCCTGAGCAGCATGTGAGGCAGGTGTGGGGGGGGATGGAGCCACTGAGAACAGACGTGGGTAGAGACCCAGCACACAGACTGTCTTTGATCTTGAAAGAGATCTTGCTCTTAGCTGGACTTCCTTGCTTCTTCTAGAATTAGTCTTGAACACTAAGTGCCCAAACATGGACATCTTCACCATGTACTTAGCTTTATTTATTTGTTTTTTTGGAGGGCTCCTCAGGTCCAAAGCCAGTAGACTTGTCTTGAAATGCTTTTCATATCACTAGCTCTTGGTCAATGGAGAAGGAAGGGTCATTCTTGTGAGTTCAGTGTGTTTGTTCTCATAGGCAGAAGTGGCAAGCTGCCTTTCCTTCTTGCCCATTATCTGAAAATGTTCATGAGAATCTGGTGATGATGGTGGAGAGGAGGTATTCAGGCCTGGCACCTGCATTTGTCACCCTTCTTGAGGTATCGAAGATAACTTCAGGCCATGGAACTACACAGTGGCTTTATGCCTAGATGTTTAGTCTTCACTTTCTCTTTTTGGTAAGTTAAAGTCACCTGTTTGTAGCTGAGGTGGAAGGGTGAAAGCATTTCACCCTGAAATCAGAGAGCAGACACTCTTCACTCCTCCTCAATGTCTCCAACTCTACTTCCTTTTGGATCAAGAGGCAGAATTAAAAATCTCTTCTTTAGAAGAAGTCAGTAAAACAAGGATCAAAGCCCAGATTGGACTTTAGCATTCACACCAACTCGATGTTGGCTTAGGGGTATCTCTTTACCACCCCTCCCTCTGACTGATAGTGAATCTGCACAGGTCCAGAGCCTTATTTCTGGGTCCTTGTCTATCTTTTCAAATAAGTCTTTCAGGAGCAAATATACCATTTCCACCAGATATTTTGTGTGTTGGGTTGCTAAGAAGGTAGAAGTTCTTTGTGACCTTGTTTTACCCAGTTTCTTTAGTCTGTTCCAAAGACATCCCTAGGCCGTAAGAGTTTCTGTGTAGGATAAGGAAAATTAAGCATTAGTGAAAATGTTATTAATGGCTGACCATGCCTTAGGGGAGGAAGAGTCAGGGTATCTTGATTGCCAAATACTTTGGTAGTACCACAGCCAGTCATAGAAATCACTTGGACATCCTCTTCTGCAGTAGATCATTAGCAGTAGTTAGGAATTCTGAAGAGAGCTGACGACATAATTATCAGCCTTGGACCACTGGCTGGGAGACCTAGATTGGGGAATTCAACCAAAATGAAATACATTCTCAGCTCCCCTCCCTGGTGCTTTGGTGGTCTACCTCTCCTATTTCACTAGTTGGTAACATGAATCGCTGTCTGGGCCTGTTTTTCTTCAGGGTCTTGAAGAAATGGACCCTACCAATCCCATTTCCCCCTGGCATTGGATTTTCTGGATTTAATTTGGGTAGTAGGACAAACTCTCCCTCTCCACCCATATATACACCAGCTAGGTTCCCTTTTCTTCCTTCCCCCACTTCTGTATGGCTCCAGGGATCTTGGACTTCTGCATGGTTTATGACAGGGAGGTAGGTGGGTGGGGAAGGGAAGGGGGAAGGGCACAGAGATTGAGCTGGGGAAGGAGGTTTGCTTTCCCAGCCTTAGAAATACTGCTAGCATGTGTTTGGGCAATGTGTGGGATTTTCACCTAAGTAGATGATAGGGGTAAATGCCTGATGTTTCTCATATTGGTAATGAGTACTTAGGGGCATTTTGCTTCTTTCTGGCTTGGGGATTTATGAAACCTTTTATGTGGTGGAGGGGAATAAATCTCCTCCTGGTTATTTCACAATCATTGGAAGGGAAACTGTCAGTCACTCTATCAACAAGTTTTTATATTGCCTACTGTGAACCATGAGAGACCTGTTATGAGGTGACATGGTCCTGGCTGGGTTAGAAAAGTGAGATTATCTCACTTGTCCCTCTGCAGGTATCAGGCTATCTCTCTGGTCTCTAACCCTCAGACAGTTCTCTGTACCAGTCAGTGTTCCATCCCTGGGTTCAGGAAGTAATGATGGTGTGCGTGTGTGCGTGTGTGTGTGTGTATGTGTGTGTGTGCGCCTGCCTATCTTGTGTTTGTGTGGTGTGTGTTTGTGGTGTGTATGTATTGTGTATATGGTGTCTGTACGTGTATTGCATGTCTGTGGGTATGGGGTGGTGTGGGTAGTGTGTGAAGTGTGGTGTGGGTGTGGGTAGTGTGTGTAGTGTGTTGTGTGTGTGTGTGTGTGTGTGTGTGTGTGTGTGTGTGTGTATGTGTGCATGTTGTGTGCTTGAAGAGATTTTTAGGGACACATTGCTTTGCCTGAGCAGCATCAGGCTTAGGAGACCCTCTTTTTGGTTGGCTCTTTCTTTGCTAGACAACTTCCTGTTTTTGTAGGAGGGTCTAATTAGTAATACACCATCTTGAGTGTATTTTTATGGATATTGTATATAAAATTATATAAATATAAATAACTTGTTCTATTTTAAGGAGAGAAGGGGACTTATAAGGGGGGGGGCAAGGGTCAGCTGCAATAGTGGTGATTAACAGTGGGAGCTTCAGGCAAGTGGTCCACGTGGGGGCTGGGGAGCGGGTGGGCAAGGGATGCAAGCCGGGCAGGATGTGCAGGGGTGCATGCCCTCTGCACACATATATAAATATAAAGAAAACCTATATAAAGTCTATCTATCTTATCTATATATCTATATATCTATATGAAGTCATAGTTTGCTTTATTTTTGTACCTGTGCTTAGAGATGCTTTGAGCAGTACCACCATCCCCAGGTGGTCTGGGGTACTAGCTCATGCCTTGATGTCTTCTCTTCTCCATCCTTCCTGGGATATGCTCTCTGTTCAGAGTTTCTTGGGTCTCTCTGATGGAAATGTGTATATATGAAACAACTTTAAAATAACAAAACAAACAACTCACTTGCAGAAAGAACAAGTGAGCTAAAGGTTATGGGGAGCTACTGGATGATCTGATAGCCCAAAGAACTCTGATGCACATGTCTCTTGCCACTGGGAAAGGACACTGCTTTGAACTCTGTGGCAAAGGTGGTTCATATAGTGAGGCTGATGGAGAGTTGGAAACTCTGTGAATCTATCACTTTATGACTATAGGTTGGTTCTCAGTTCCTTTGAAGGAATCCAGCTCAGCAGCTTGTAGAGGGATGGGTCAAGATTACCTCGGGACTAAGAGGTAACTTTACATCTGTCTTAGTTTGTAGCACCTGGGCTTAAGCAGCTCTTGGAAGGTACAGTGGTAAGAGAGTTTGGGAGGCTGAATATGTGGGCTCAGTCTTGGAGAAGAGACACCCCAGTGATTATTGCCGCAGATTCTTGGAACCAGTGTGAATGTGGATCCTAATATAAATATGTCATCTATGCTCTTTTATTTATTTTTAATTAGAAAACAAAGTGCCGTTGGAAATGGGACCAGTGGAGGATCAGGAGTGAGAAATTAACTTTAGGCAGGACTGGGAGGATAGGTCCTAGTGGGACCTTCCTTTGGGCACTCAGCTTGGGACTTACAAAACTGAACAATGTAGTGGAAGAATGTGACCAAGAATGGGAGATTCTGGGAGCAGGTGTTCACTTGTATTTGAACAGGAAGCCTGGTGTGCCCCGAAGAATACCTCTCTGAGAACACAAGACCTCATACACACTGCAAGGGCCACATTCCTTGCAACCTCTGCCAGTGTCTCCTGGGTGCTAGCTCTTCGTTCTGACCTGTCAAGAACTCAGAGGTTCATTCTGCCAGATGGTGCAGGCAGCCTGGAGAGACTCATCACTGCAGTCTCTTGGCTCTCATTCCTGCTTGTCACACACACACACACACACACACACACACACACACACACACACACACACACACCACTGCTAACCCTGCTTTCCCAAACAACATTTTATGCTAAGAGCTCATGTCTATGGAGTGTGAGCATTGGAGGAACTTGGATGCCTCAACCATGGGAAGGGCTCCTTCTGCATTTTGCAGTATTATGGGAAGAGTAGGCTGGAGTGAAGCTTGAGTCTAACTCCTGATCCTTTTGTAGACCTTATTGGGCTCTATCATTCATTAGGACACTGTTCCTGGGTCCCCAGGATTATCTTCTCAAAACACTCTCAGTTTCCTAAGGACACTGCAGGAAAATGGGCTCTGTCCACTCAGTACAGGAAGTCTCCATTACTGGGTCCAAGTGGTGGTGTGTATATGCTTGCAGGTGACTGGTCTTTCCTGTAGCCTCCTCAGGAGGCCAAAAAGAAAGTATGACTCTGTGTTTCTTCTAAGATTTTTCTGGGAGGTTAAGCAAGAGGAAGAGCAGCAAATCCTATGTCCCTTCCCAGCTTGCAAACCCTTCCAAGTCACCAAAGAGGGGTTTCCACTACGATTCTTTTGGCTTTTAGGGCCAACCTCTTCTCTTTCTCTGTAGACTGTCCCACTTCTGGTCATATGTCACCAGCAGAGTCAATAACTTCAGCACACAGGCACCTTAGAGGACTCATGCTCCATGAAGCCCAGGGTTCCCGCAACACTTCACTCTTTCCATATTGAGCCAAAAGCTTAATCTTTAAAAACCTCAACAGCACCTGGTACACTAGATGGGGGAGAGCCTGCACATTGCCGTTCCATTCCTTGACAGCCAACTATGCCCTTCACTTTGGGGAAAGAGAAGAAGATGGGGACAAATCCCCTACATTGAAATTTTAGAACATGGAGAAGATGTGTTACTTACCTATGTCCCTTCCTGACACAGACCCTTGCAAGATGGTGCAAAGGGTGGACATTGGAGGGGAAAGGACTGGTAGGTTGCCAGTTCAGCATTAGTCTCTCATTTCTCAGAAGAGCCAAACTTTCACAAAGGCACATGGGACAAAGGGGATTGGGATCTGATTATATATGGAGTGAGCAAGATGTTCTGTCTTTGAACCTCTCAGTTAGTGGGACAGGTGGATGGGAGGGGTCTTGAGAAAGCCTGAGACCCACAGCCACTGCCAGGACCTCAGTTCCTCTCTGTGCTTGAGACTTACCTCTTGGTCCCCTTGTAGCAGAAGGAATATTGAATTCTGGTGCTTTTCCCTTTGGGTAGGAGATGGAGGGAAATCTATAGAGTTGTTTTAGTTTTCTATCTGTGCTATGTGGAACAAGAATGTGGAGGGGACAGATCCACTAGGAGTTGTTCTTCCAAGGGTCAGGGTGGGCTCTATCCTTTTCTCTGCTATCATTGGCCAGGAACTTGGGGAAGGGAGGCTTGTCCGTTGCGCCTTGACTTTGGCTTGGCCCTCCCACTCCTCTTTGCAGTAGACATTCATGCTGAATCACTTTGGGCAATATTGAAGTAGGAGGCAGGGGAACAGGTGAACCTCTGTGTCCACTTCCCATTCGTAAGGAACTGATGCTGGAATTGGGGGCATCTCTCTTGTTTAGTAAACTCATAGTACAGAGGATTTGGGAGGGGTGGCTTTATGGAATGATCTCCATGCTGGAACTGTAGACTGAGGGAATGGTTGACCTAACACTCCATTTACTAAGTCGTATGCATCAGCATGAGAAAGTTTAAAGTTCCATTCAGATTTAGTTTTCTGACTGCCATCTGTGGGGCCAGATACTGAGAGTCACAGTCCCTGACCTGAAGGGCCGGCATCCTGCTTCATGTCAGCAACTCTTGGCCCCTTTTATCGTCGACTCTCTCTTTCACCAGAAGAGACTATGTCATCCTGAATATATTTCTTCCATCACACCTCTGGAGGCAATTCTTATATGAATTTCTTTCCTCCCGTCACCCCGTGGTGTGTGGACACACAGAGGGTGGGGGTGAAGAGGTGGTGTGGAGCAGGGGCTCCCAGTGCTCTGTCTCCAGGACCCCTTACAGACTCCACACCGCTGGATGCCTGGCGGCCTCTTGCTTTTTTAGTTCTTTTCTAACAAGTTTGGATATGACTATCAGTTTCGTCATGAGATTTCTTGCTCTCATTTCGAACTCTTTTCTTCCTTCAACTTTCTTTGGGGCTTCCCCCGATTCATGCCAGGTCTTCTTGTGAAGACCATTCAAACCTCATTTCCATTTCTTGAATGTTGAGTATTACAACATCACTGCGCTAGGGTGCTTTATGGTGCTGTTCCTGAAGATGCCAGCTGGGCGGAATCGCCTTCGTCCCTCTGGTTCCTTAGATCTTGCTGTATTTTGTCTTCTATTTGATTTTTTTTTTCCTGTAGGGATTTGGGGTGGGAGACTTAGGGGTAGCTTTTGTGTTTTTCCTCTCTCTTTCTTTTCTGTATGTATGGACTGGTTAAAGTCAGTTATCATAGGCAGCTGACTTCTTGGTATTGGTTGCCTGACTTTGGTTCCAAATTAAAGACAAACCAACAAATTGTACAGCTGCACACAGAATACCTTTGAGTGTGAATTTGGATGGCAACTAGAAGCTTACTTTTTGAACTTCAGGTATGTAACTCAAAAGTAAATAAAAACACTATTTTTTCAGTAAGCTTTTTTTTTTCTTCTAAAAGATAACTTAGAAATCAAACTATAAGAACATTAAATCGGTGCTGTACCAAAGCCTTATACAAGCATATTCTACACTCTGTATAACCTGTCTCTGGGGAGCTCCCTGCCCCATCACACTCTTCTCTAAAGCCTGGGAATACCAGCGTGTGCCAAGCCTGGAGCTGGGGCTTGGAGACTTGTGGGCCAAGGGGACCCCTGGGAACAGAGGATGATGATGAAGATGGAGTCCTACTCTACTGCCTGAACAAACACTGAAAGGAAAACAGGTGTTTGTGTGTATGTGCAGTGTGTGTTTGCACGTGTGTGTGTGTGTGTGTGTGTGTGTGTGTGTGTGCATGCATTGGGTGTGTGCGTGTGTGTGTGAGAAAGAGAGAGAGAGAGACAGACAGTACAGGTGCACAATGCCAAAGCGAATGCGCTAATTGAGGGCTTGTAAGGAGAGCTGGGGGCCCTGGAAGTGGGGCAGCTGTGGGGATGCAGGGGGCATGTTCCCTCCTGCTTGCCATCTCCTTCCCTTTCCTCTCTGGCAAGGAGCTGAGGTGTATTGGAGTTAGCTACACTCTCACCTAGGTGCTTTTTCCCCTCAAAATCTCCAAACTCTAAACATTTATAAAGGGCCTGTCCAAGGGGGCAGCCACCTCCAGCCACAAAATTAGACATCCAAGTCTGGAAGGAACCTCTCTCCTTCTGACCCCTTGCTTGGTTTCTTGGGGAAGAGTTCCTCCTGCAGACCCCTGCATCTGCTCTTGGGCCTGGGCCTGTTGTAGCTGCTGCCTCTCCAGCTGGGCTTCATTGGCTGTTTTACTCCTTCCCAGCCCACTGAGAAGACTCCCCTGGAGATGTACCTAAGCCACACCTGCTCTACAGCCCAAAGCAATAATGCCTGCCCTGGCTGCCAATGGCAGTGATCCCTTTGGCCTTAGACTTGCCAGTTACAAAACTGAATGACACCCCAGTCTCAATTAGGGAGAGGACTGCAGTCTGCCTTAGCTCAGGCTGCCGAGCCAGGCTCCACTCGCTGGTATTTTCAGGCTTGCTGAATACTATCCAACTCATCGCCAGTAACACTGCATGTTCATATCCAGAATTAAAAATCAAAATGAGCAAACAAGTACATAAGCAAACAAAAAAGAAAAAAAAAAAAGAGAAGAAAAAGGCACATCAAATGACAAGATGTGTAGCCAATGAAGGTGGCCCTGGGAGTATTGCAAGTGAAACTGCTTAAAAGAAGTTTAGTATTTAATTGCTCCTCATGTAACATTACTCTGCTTCAGAAATGTTTTGTATTTTGATATAAATAAACATTTGCTTAAAAAAGTTCATTTTCTATTTATCGTTTGTCCTAGGAAGTATTTTCTGATGTTACCTAATTTCACTGTTGGCCTTAGGTCTCCCTAATCGATACTTCATGGTTCAATATGATTTTGAAAGGATTTGAGGTTTGGAGATGATGGAGCTGCTCTTCAGTCACTGAGCAAATATGCCCTGAGGGTATGTGAGGTGTGAGCCACCGCACTGTGCACTTGGGATCCACCAGTGAGCAAAAAAGACGAGAGGCTTTTTGGTCTTGAGGGGCTTGTATTTTGGTGGTAGGGAAAGAGACCATGAGTGATTATTGCAATAAGACAATTCCATGGAATGCTATATGGTGATCAGTGCCTTGGGGGAAAATAGAGTAGGGTAAGAGATAACTGAAGTTTAGATGATGGGGAGGTGGTGGTGACCAGAACAGCAGAACTTGAGCAAGAAGTCAGTGTTGAAGGCACACAAACTTCTTTTACATACATTAATTAATTTATTTATTTTTATGGCACTGGGGATAGAATACAAGGACATTCTTTCCCTGAGCTACACCCCTACCTGATTTTTTTTTTTAAAAGAAGCTTTCACCAAGTTGCCAAGGCTGGCCTTGAACCTGTGATCCTCCTGTCTCAGCTTCCCGAGTACTGGGATTACAGTTGTGCACCAACATGCCCCACTACAAACTTCTTTTTACTTTGTAGGCTTTTTACATTGCCTGAAACCTTTGCTGACTCTTCAATGATGTGAGGAATGTCACTTCCTGGTTTGACTTGATGTTTATTTTTTATTTATTTTTCTTTGCGGTACTGGTGATTGAACTCAGGGACATTCTACCTCCAAGCTATACCCCCAGCCCTATTTTTTATTCTTTTTTATTTTGAAACCGAGTCTCACTAACTTGCGGAGTGCCTCACTAGGTAGCTGAGGCTGGCCGTGAACCTGGATCCTCCAGTCTCTTCCCGAATGCTGGGATTACAAGCATGTGCCACCACGCCCAGCTTTCGATGTTTATTTAAACAAGTCTTCCAACTGTAATGGGTTGGCATTCAGCAAAAGTTCACATATAAGAGTCCAGGGTATAGTGACCCTCTCTCATTGAATTGTCTTTTTCTTCCTCATGAGGGGATTAGCAGGCCTCCCCCTAGTACTCATCTCTAGGATTGACAGCCTAAACTGTAACCCTTCCCTTCCTTGACCACATCATTTTTCTCATTTGTTAACATCCTGTCTTCCTTATATCTAAGCAGTGTTCTCTAGTTATCTGTGAGCTCCAACTATACTTATTTTTCAGTTCCTTTGGGATTTAGGTGGAAGGGAAAATACCAAAATAGTATATTCGTTTTTATACCTATTGTTACCAGGGAAGAAAAATAACCATTGAATCAAACACACAAATAAAGATCCATTTCCAAATGTAAAAACACCTGTCATGGTTTTAAAGGCCTGCAGGTAGTATCCCCTAAAAGCTGTGAGATTGGATGTTATACCAGGGGGACCCATCTAGAATCCATACAGTTTTCCTTTGTTTCAATCATTACCTTGAGAGTTTGCATTCCTACTTAGTTTCCACTTCTTTTTTCCTCTATGCCTTTTTCTTAGCAGGCCATGATGAAAATATTTTTGCTGCTTTTTTTTTTTTTTTGGTACCAGGATTGAACCGAGAGATGTTCTACTTCTGAGCTACACTCTCAGCCCTTTTTAGCTATTTTTTAAATTTTGAAGCAGAGTCTCACTAAATTGCTGAGGGTTTTGCTAAGTTGCTCAGGCTGGCCTTAAACCTGTAAGGGATCCTCCTGCCTCAGCCTCCCAAGTATTAGGGTTACAGGTGTGCTCCACTACACCCAGTTTAACCTATTTTTAAAATTGGCCCTAAAGTCATGTTAATGTGGTACTCCATAGTATACAAAATCCTTTCACATTTGTTTCATCTGGTGCTCACAGTAACCTTAAGTGTTAAGTAAAATATATCTTGATTATCTCTTCTGGTGACAATGAATGAATGAGCCAATTAGTGGCCCTTCTTTCCTCTCCTTCCTCCCTCTCACCATCCTCTCTCTCCCTCCATTCTTACCTCTCTCCTTTATTCAGTACCCTTCCTTGTTCCTCAAAGGCTTAAAGGCAGCAAGAATTTACCAAGAAACTAGAAATGAGGCCCCAGCACTTTCCTCCCTTAGACTTCCTTCCATGTGGACAAGGCACAGTCCCAGGATATCTGTGTTTCCCAAAGTGAAGTCAACGCCCTTGGGAACCCTGCTGAGCAATGCAATACATTTATTAGTAGAAATGCATATAAATTACCATGATGAAGAAAGGGCTGTGGAGAGACTCTGTGACAGCAAACTCAAGACAATGCTGATTGAGGTGGGAGGGGTTTTCTTTGCTTTTAGGTTTTGGGGAGAGACCTGCTTGGTCCTGGGCAGTACAGGATCCTTCATCATCATGCAGATGGCCTGAGCAGGATAAGCCCAAGTCATTTCTGCAAACTAGCCAAAATCTTTATTATGTCTCCAGCCTTCCCTTTTGGGGCCCTTCCCCTCTTTCCTCAGAGACTCTTTTCTCCATTGCCAGGGGCCAAGGACCCTCTGTCTACAAACCTAGTGTGCAAGAGGAATTTTTAGACACTGTAGTTATTTCATGAGGAGGGAAGTGAACAGAACCCTTTTCCCAGAACCCTGAAATCCCAGATCCTAGATTCATCACCCTGCTGCTAAGAAGCTACACTTTCCCCTGGCTCCTCAGTCCTAGTTGTATAAACCATATGCATTAAGGACTTGCTTTTATTTGAGGGAAGAAATTCTTGTCCTGGTTCTGCCATTTAGTAGGGGATAAACTTGGGGACAGCACTAAAGAATTCGGAGGGAGCTTCTCTGGAGGAGGGATCCAGCCAGAAACCCTGGAAGGGAAGCCCACCTTCTTTAGGTTTGCATATACTCTCAAACCCCAGAGGCCATGTATCAAGCTCTCTGGGACTGCCTTAGCAGAGCCAGCCCTCAGCTATTCCAAAGAGGGAGAGGCACTTTCTCCTTCCTGGGAACCCCAATTTGGCTTTGAGGGGAAAGCATTCACTTTATACCTGTAGAGCCAGGGGACGGAACACCTCTTAGCATTTACAGACATTCCTCTGAGGACAGAGACTTCAACCCTCCCCTTTGTCTCCTTCTGCAGCCTCTATCTTACCAGCGATAGGAGTTAGGACCAACTGTGCTTCCTCTTGGGAAGCTGTGCTGGAGCCCTTTTGAGAAGCAGAGGTACATAGCTCCTATGTGTCCTCAGTTTGGGGCATGATTCAGCAAATGGCAACAGGAAGTGTCCCTTAGCACTCTTGTTTGACTTGCTCATCGTGTGTCTGCTTCACTAGTGTGCAAGCTCCTTGGAGGTGAGGGCCCTATCTGTCCTGTTCACCCAGTACCCAGCAGAGTGCCCATCACAAGAGAGAGACATACTACATATTTATTGAAAGGATGAGCACTTTTCAGAAGTGCTTATTATACTTGAGGTCATTTAATTTTGGGGTCATCAGTGACCATGCTAAGAATAGCATCTGGAATGATGGGAGCAGAAACTGAGTCAGGATGAATCAAGGAGTAAAAATGAGCACTTTGAGACTAGGCTATATGGGCAACACTTTTGAGAAAGGGAATGTTTTAAAACGCAGTGTTTAATAAACTAGATTTGGTATGGCAAGGCTACTGAAAAGAGTTACAGTTCCCAGGAGAAAGGCACAAACCATGCCAAATCATGGAGGCTACAAGGAGAGCTGTAGAGTCAGTCAGGAGGCCAAGGGAGAGGGGACTGTTTGTAGGAAATCTTATGTGGCTTCAGTGGGAAGGAATGGATGAAGGAGGGTAAGAGCAGATTCTCGGTCAGAGGGCCCCTAGTCTGGTGCCTGGTCCTGGGCTGATTGGGGCAGGTAGATAGTGGCAGAGTGTGTGAGAGTTCCATAGGGGAGGTGGGGCTGTGGCCTTTGGTTTGTATTTAAAAAGTGTGTTCATGGATGAGTTATTTACTCTCTCTAGGAATCAGCTAGCCCTGGGAGGGAAATCCCTCCAGGGTCAGAAAGGCCCCAAATGTCAAACATCAGGATACCAACAAAGATGAGGTTAATATACTCGTAGTAAGGAGGGAGCAGAGAAAAGGAATGCTAGCTTCGGAAGGCATGTGTCACAAGGATGGGCATTATTTGTTTTTTAGTTTAAAGATATTAAATCATGTCCGTATGCTTCTGGAATGATCCACTAGAAGTAGCTACTGATGATACCAGAGAGAAATCTTCCTGGTACGGTAAGACTGAAGGGAGTCAGGCCACATGTGGATGGATTTCCTGGAAGGAGGAAGATGCTGGGATGTCATGGGAATAGGAAGGAGCACTCCTTTGAGGACTTGTGTGTTTTCTTATGAAGTGAGAAACAAGGTTATCAGCTGAAAGATCAGAAGCACCATGGTGTGGTGGAAAAACGAGGAAAAAGTGAACTTACTAGAGAATGGTAAGAATGCTGGGCAAGGTGGTATGCCAGTTGGAGATTGGCCATTAGTAATATTTTGTGGTTTAGCCAGAGTTGTGGATTTTCTAGGAAGGCGTATGGAGGGAGTGGGACAAGACAGTTGAGGGAGATTATAAAGTAATAATCATTATAAACCATGGTAACTGGGATTGATAAATAAGACTGATGGCAAATAAAGAGATGGAGCTGATGGTTTGGAGTCATGTCATCCAAAGTGGAGAAGATGGTGTTTTAGACCACGGCAGCCATATTAGGGATGGAGAGAGGTCAGGCCAGGTTGGGCATGTTTGCAATTGGGAACTGGCAGGCTTGCTGAGAGACTCAACATTACAGGTGAGGGAAAGAGAGGATGACTGCCAGGTTTTTTATCTGAGCAACTGGAACTGAAAGGACTGAGAGAAGAGGAGATATTAAGAGGAAGGAAAATCAAGTCACAAAGTCTGAAATGATTACTAAATATCCCATTGGAGATGCCCCTAGATGTATGAATCTGGAATTCCAGTGGAAAACTGGGGTGGAGATGGTATTTAATCCTAGAAGAAGAGGGCGGATAGAGAAGAGAACGGATGCATAAAGTCAACCTGGATGAGTCTCTTATGTTGAAGTCATGATTTTGATAGGAAAGTAGTAAGACCCTAAAATCTGCGATGATAACATATAGATAAATGTGCTAGAAGACCTTGCACCTCTTGATTCCCCTGAGGCCTCTGGTTCTTGCTGGGAGATGAAGCCCCTCATTGCTTAAATAACAGCAGATATCTCACACGAGGCAGTGTTGTGTGCATGGATGCCTCTACCAGCTTGTACATCGTTAAGATGTATGATTACAATGCAGCAATAAAAAATACAAAAATAAAGAAATTGTGGCCTTCCTCAGCAGCTGCCCATTCATCCCTTCTTATCACTTAGATAAATAAGAGAGTCAAACCCCAGCATGACCCCCCTGGGAATATGGAGTCAACCAAAGAAGGAGAGAGATTTCTTTAAGGAGATGTGGGACCGGGCTAATGTGTCCCGGGCAGGGACTTGGAGGGGTTTGCCTGGGAGTGGATCCTCAGGCTGTCAGATCCAGGGCACCAAAGTATAAATGTCTTTGGGGAGATTTTGCTAGTATGGGGGCAGCCTCCCCCCATGACACAGGATTTAGCAATCTTACAAGAGCCCTGGAAGGCAATTCTAAACTGCTGGAAGAGTTCTTAGAAGCTTGATGAAGATAATGGCCCACCTGAAATGAAATAGATATGTCAGAACAACATTTCAGACTATGGAAGATGACTTAGAGAAGTGGGCATGCGAGAATGGATCTGCTATGGGAAAATCAGAGAACCCATCAGCTGACTATGTTTTCTGATTGGGCTGAAGAGTTCCAGCATAGCTGAGAAGCTCAGCAGTGCTGTCTTCCAGAGGGTAGGCTGAAGGGTGAAATGTCGTTATATTACTGAGGTGCTACCAAAAACTCATAGAAAGTGGGTTTCTGATAAACATGCAAAACACGATCAGCATTCTTTCCAAAATCCAGACAAAGAAAAAAGACATCAACTCCGCCATAGATCATTGTATAGGAATCCAACTGCTGTAGTTAAAAAAAAAAGGAAATCAATAAAAGGTTTGAAATTTGGAAAGTAAACAAAACTTTCATAATCTTCAATAATGTAACTGTATAGAAAATCTGTGAGAATCTATGGAGAAACTATTAGAAATAGAGAATGAAGAAAATTTCCTGGGCCTGAGGTGGATGTTGTTGCTTTATACCAGCAGCATCAACAACAACAAAAGCATCGTTTAACAGGTATGTTTATAATAGTTATGACAACATAGGACCAGTTCTCTAACATGTCAGTACTAGTAGAGACTTCCTCAATAAGACCTCCAAAGTCCAAGAATAAAACTGAGAATTAATAAGTAAATGGATGTTATTAAATTAAAAAGCTTCTGCACAGAAAAAAAAAGAATCTAAAAGAGAGCCTACAGAATCTAAATATATAAAAAACTTAAACTAAATCAATAACACCAAGAAAAAAAATAACAAAAAGTAGGCAGTTGGACTGAATAAACTAGACACTTCTCAAAAGAAGAAATACAAATGGCCAATAAATATGTTAAAAAAAAAAAGCTCAACATCCCAATCAGGGAAATGCAAATCAAAACTACACTGAGACACTGAGATTCCATCTAACTCCAGTTAGAATGGCAACCATCAAGAATACCAGCAATAAGAAATGCTAGTGAGGATGTGGTGTAATAGGAACTCATATATATTGTTGGCATGATTGTAAATTAGTACAATTACTATGGAAATCAATATGAAGGTTTCTCAAAAGACTAGGAATGAAACCACCATATGACCCAGCTGTAACATTCCTTGGTATCTTTCCAAAAGAATTTAAGTCATAATACTACAGCAATACCTGCACATCCATATTTATAGCAGCATAATTCACAATAACGAAACTAGGTGTCAGTCAACAGAAGAATGGGTACAGAAAATGTGATACAAACACCCAGTGGACTTTCATTCAGCCACAAAGAAGAACAAAATTATGTTATTCTCAGGAAAATGATGGAACTAGAGAATAGTATGCTAAGTGAAATCAGCCAGACTCAGAAAGTCAGGGGTTGTGTGTTTTCTCTCATATATGAAGCTAGAGAAAATATAGGAAACAAAAGGGACTTCAGATAAACGAGTAGAGAGACCAGTAGAATAGAGGTAGGGGACTGGGGAAGGGCAAAAGGAGAATGATGTTATATCCATATATGAAGGTATTATTAACAACCTCACTAACATGTACGGCATGTGTGTGTGTGGTGGAGGTAGGTTCAGAAGGGAAACATACCAAGCACTGTGTGCATGTATGTTTGTATTACTTTGAACCTTACTGCGATGTATAATTACAGAGCACCAACAAAGAATAAAAAATAAGAGGGATACATATAATGAGAGACGAGTAAATGAAAAGATTTAATTGAGAGACATGAGAGAAGAAACAAGTAAATGCAGAGCTCAGATGCAGACAGGCAAGCATTCCTGTCCCTTAGTGTCGTGTTGTTGCTTTCTTCCAGGCTGTGGTTCTTTGAGAGTCCTGGCTCATGCATCATGTTAGGACCAACAACCTGCCTTGCACAAGCTATGTGTTTGACACCTCTCTATTGGTATTAAAACCCCGGCTTTTTTCTTATAAGCCTGAACTCTTCCCTTTTCCCCATGCTCTCTCTGCTCCGGTCAACACGATATCAGCTCACATTCAGAACTCTGATTTCCCAATTGCCTCTTCATTTTTGGACAATGGTAATTATAAACTCAGCCATGCATTAAAAATATGCTTAACTGGGAATTGTGGCGCACACTTGAAATCCAAGTACTTGGAAGGCCGAGACAAGAGGCTTGCAGATTTGAGGACAGCCTCAGCATCGTACCAAGGCTCTCAGTAACCTAGTGAGGCTCTCAGAAACCTAGTGAGAACCTGTTTCAAAACAAAAAATAAAAGGGGCTGGGGGTATATCTCAGAGGTAGAATATCCCTGGGTTCAATCCCCAGTAACACACACACACACACGTTATGCTTATTATACTATTATATATTATACTATTATATTATTTTTGCTAGATTGTGATGCTTATTTTTCAGTTGCTATTTATCGATTTTTTAACTTACTTATTAAAGCTGGGATCTTAACTATCACTCCATGCCACCAATGATTATGTTTCATGTCCAAGTACTCAGTCAATATTTCCTTGCTACTGTGTGTGTGTGTGTGTGTGTGTGTGTGTGTGTGTGTGTGTGTGTGTGTGTGAGAGAGAGAGAGAGAGAGAGAGAGAGAGAGAGAGAGAGAGAGAGAGAGAGAGAGAGAGAGAGATACTGGGTATTGAACCCAGAAGTGTCCTACCTCTGAGCTACACCCCTATCCATATTTTATGTTTTCTTTTGAAACTGGGTCTCATGAAGTTGCTGAGGGCCTTGCTAAGTTGCTGAGGTTGGCCTCGAACCTGCAATTCTTTTGTCTCAGACTCCCAAGTACTGGAATTAAAGGCGTGTACCACCACGTCTGGCCTACTTCGCCACTATTAAATGATAACAGATGCCAACATCTTCTTCCACCAACACACATTGTTATCTGGCAGCTTCCTCCACCTTGAATATGACGAAACTTTACTAACCTGGAAGTTACCTTTGAATATTTTTAATTGTACCTCTCCATCTTAATACCCAGACTTTGCTGAAAGTTTAGCACATTTATTTTAAGCTATTGTTAGAATTACTATTTCAGTAAGTAGGTATATTCTATTTAAGAATTCTTATTTCTTAAATTACACATTTCAGTTGCTTATTTTCTAGATGTATTTAACTACATGAGTGTATAAAATATTTCTGATGCACATCTATACTTAAAAATGGGTTTATAGACATATGTAACTCATTACGTCCTCTATTTTAAAACCTCTGACTTTTATTTTTAACTTTTCTTGAGAGTAAAGTCTCTTTTCAAGTTCCTTTCTTAGATATGTTTATAGGTGACATAGTCTCTAGACCATGTACTTATGCAAATATCATTTTTTACCCTGTATGTCAGCAGCATAGAATCAGGAAGCTTCCAACCCTCTTTCAAGATACCAAGGAGAGGGAAGAACTCCCTTGCTCTTCTCTGCTCTTTGGAGGACTGAGAGACCAGACAGTTCTGTGAGCTATAATTTTCTTCTTCTTAGGTTCAGCTATCTCAACACATCAAAATTTCTCCTGAAACCACTAAGTTCCTTTCATGGCCTAGAGTTTTTTTTTCCAACACTCATTCCCAAGTTATTTTACTGCAGAGGAAAAAAAAAATGGAGCCTCAAGTTAAGCCATGAGAGTGGCTGTGTTTTATGGAGAGAGGGGGTAGACCGTGACAAAGAATAGAACTCCAGGGAAATACCAATGTTTTAGGGGCAGGCAGATAAAATTGTCCTAAGAAGGAGGCCTATAAAGATGGATCAGAAAGGTGTGAGGAGAACCAGAGAGTAGACAGTCAAGAAAGAGGAATGGTAGCAGGACCAAAGATGAGAAAAGTCATGTAAATGTTGTCTGTACGTCTTCAAAGGTGAGGTGAAAATCAGGCTAGCTTTCCTTTGGAATCATACATTTCAGCAACTCTGTGACTCATTTCCCAAATAAAAAGGAAGGAAAGTTTTCTCAGGGTTTCTTATTCTTATATTTCTCAGAATCCTCATAGTGTTTACATGAAGTACTACATCAATCCTGGATATCTTTGTTGCTAGCCAGTTGAGGATGGAAACTCAAGAGTTTCCAGCCTCATTCATCTCAAAGGATTTTGCAGTGCCTGACTGTATATCTCAGGATGTTTCCTGCTCCTGCCGTTGCCAGTGTAGGTAGAAATTAGCATATCCAAATGTGGAAGGATACAAATTCTAGTGCCATGCTCCATAAGCTATATAGAACCACGAATTGCTTACATAAATTCATAGTTCTTCCTGTTTTATATGCTTATTTTTGTTCCCTGTCAGAACACCCAATCCCCAGAATCTCAAAGGGTAGGTATTAGGGACTCTCAGTTTTATTCCCTTCTGCCTCAATATATTTATTGGATTTAAATTAGATCAGTAGAAGAAATAACATCAAGTCCTAAATGCAAATGGGAGGGAGTAGAGCAACGAATGACGCCATACTGCCTAAACTGGGGTTTCAACAAGAAATGGATAATTGTAGGAACATTTATTTATAAGGAAGGTATTTTAATATATGTGAGAGGGTGTAGGAAGACCATGTGGGTAGTGCAAGAACCCAGGGCAATTAGGTCTGGGTATCATCATTCTTTGAGAGTGTGTGTGGTACTGGGGATTGAATCCAGAGGAGCATTCTATCTCTAAGCTATACCCCAAGCTATTTTTATTTTTGTTTTGAAACAGGATTTCACAAGGTTGCTGAAAGTCTTGCTACATTGCTGAAGCTGTCCTCAAACCTGTGCTACTCCTGTTTCAGCCTCCTAAGTACTGGGACTACAGATGTGCTCCACCATGCCCAGCTAGCTGTCATCATCCTCAGCCTAAAGAAAAAAAGGGAAGGACAGGCTGCTATAATTGGGAAAGGGAGGAGTCATATAGAGACCCTTTGACAGGAGTGGTGACAAGAGTTGTTGTCAGACCCAGATGCCCTCACAGATATGAAGCTAAGGGAAAAAATACCTTGACCTCATCCTTCTGTCCCTCTCCAATCTCCAGCTAAGGATTTCTGCAGATGGAAGTGAACTAAAAGCTAGAAGGCATAGGAATATGTTGATGTGACCCACATAGTGGAAGAAAGAAGGCAGGGGAGGGATGGAAAAGCAAATCTTGAGGGGAAATAGGAATTACCTGCATGCAGAATGTGTGAGTTAGACTTATGGTGAAATAGCATGTGCTATCACATGAAATAAGAATGGACAATGTATGTTGTACTGGCAGCTTAGAGCCAATTGGAAACCTTCTTGAAAATAGGTCTAGTAAGAAGACCAGGAGAAGAAGCCAAACTGCAGTGGACTGGGTAAGAGGTAAGATGAGAAAATAAAGATAGTAGCAGATAAGACTCTCAAAAAACTTGAAATGTTGGGGAGAAACCTAGGACACATTAGGTCTGGGAGATCTCAGGATGTAGTACGTTGCAAAGATGTCCTCCATTCTTTACCTTTTTTTTTTTTTTTACCTTTTTCTGTATTCAAACCCTTTAGTGCCTTCCCTGTTTACTTTCAACTTACCCAGCCTTTTCCAGTGGGATATCAGCAAATGTTACTCAAGTGAAGGCTTGAAATGAGCCTGTGCTTTAGGGCTTGCTCTATTGTGCTTCTGCCATTGTCATGAGGACATGCCTGTGGTAGCCTGCTGGAAGACTGTTAAGACACAAAGAGAGCCACATTACTCTAATTGCTCCAGTTGGATCCAGCCTATATAGGAAGCCAGTGTACATCAGCTGATCCCTAGACATGTGAGTGACTCTAGCCAAAGTCAGGACAGACCACTAGCTGATACCTAGCTGATTCCAGAGATAGGATTCCATGTTTCTGAGTACTTATTATCCCCAGAGTTCATGAATAAATACTTATTTTTCTATCCTGCCAACAGTTTTTAATTGATTTTTGCATTCATTTTTGTATATAATTGATAATGCATTAGTTATTGATAAAATAAGTAATGATACACAGGGAAAATTATTCTTTTTGTTGTTGTTGTTATTGGGGATCGAACCCAGGAGTATTTTACCTCCGAGCTACACCTCCATCCGTTTTTAGTTTTTATTTTGAAACTGGGTCTCACTAAGTTGCTGAGGGTCTTGTTAAATTGCTGAGCCTGGCCTCAAATCTGTGATCCTCCTGACTCAGGCTCTTACGTACTGGGATTACAGACTTGCACCACCATGCCTAGCTAAACTGATGATCTTTTTTTATTTTTATTTTTATTTTTGCGGTACTAGGGGTTGAACTCAGGGGCATTCTACCTCCGAGCTATACCCCCAGCCCTATTTTTTCTTCTTTATTTTGAAACTGGGTCTCGCTAAGTTGTGGAGTGCCTCACTAGGTAGCTGTGGCTGGCGAACCTAGATTCTCTGGTCTCAGCCTCCCAAATGCTGGGATTACAAGTGTGCGCCACCATGCCCGGCTTAAACTGATGTTCTTAATAAACTAAAGGACTAGAGACCTAAATGCATCCACACAAATCCTAGAAGAAAGCATGGGCAAATTATTGTATAGTTTGAGGTGTGAGTAAAATGTTTTCACTATGACTCAAAATCCAGATGCAATTTTAAAAACTAATAAATTTGTTGACATAAGAAAAAATTCACATGGCCAAACACTATAAGCAAGGTTAAAAGAGAAAAATAATAAAATGGGAAAATTATTTGCAATATATATCATAGATAGGGGGCTAGTATACTTAATCCATTAAAAAAACCTCTCAGCAATTCAAGTAACAGCATTAAATGTTTAACATGAAATGAGCAAAGCATGCAAAGGGTGTGTTAGTAAGCTTTATGTAGCTGTGATTGGTTTCTGAGGATTCAGTCCACAGGTGACTGGCTCCATTTCTTTGGGGCCTAATGTGAGGCAGAATGTAATGGCAGAAAAGTGTGGAAGAGGAGAACTTCTCAGCTCATGGCAGCCAGCAAGGAGGAAGAGAGAGAGAGAGAGAAAGAGAGAGAGAGAGAGAGAGAGAGAGAGAGCGAGAGAGCGAGAGAGCGAGAGAGCGAGAGAGCGAGAGAGCGAGAGAGCGAGAGAGAGAGAGAGAGAGAGAGAATGAATATGAATGAGAATGCGAATGAATATGAATGTGGGGAGAAGGTAACCTTCCAGGACATGCCTTCAATGACCTCTGCCTCCAACTAGGTCCCACCTCCCTGTAGTCCATTCAACTATCAATGTATTAATCCATGGACGAGGTCAGAGTCTTTGTCATCCAATCATTGCCTGAAAGCCCCACGTCTGAGCCTTGCTGCATCGGTGACCATGTTTTCAACACATGAGCTTTGAGGGAACATTTCAGATCCAAACCATAACAGAGGGTTCACAATAAATAACGAAATAAACTAATAGCTCTTTCTTACCCTTTGAGATGCAACATTATATCCAGAATCTCTGCTTAGTGGGCCCATATGTGTAAACTCTGCTCCATCTGGCTTTTTGTTTCTTCCACCATTCTCTCATACCCTTATTATCCCTTTCCATATATATGCTCCCCAAATTTCTGTCTGAATAAATATGAAAAATCAGGTGGTTCTTTAGAATGCAGCTTATCATTGTGTTGGCCATACTTTGCATCTCACCTTTTCACATGTGTTGGGATTTGGAGGAATTTATAGATCTAGAAGCAAAGAAGGGTAGTGGGCATGGATCCTGAGGAGGGTCACCTTGTCTTGGAAGGCAAACAGGTTACTCAGAAAAAACAGGGTTAATTTCCTCAGAGAGATGAAAGAATTGCTTCTCCTAACAGAGAAGACTCAGAAAAATTGAGGATATCAGTGTCTCCAGGACGTGAGGATCTTTCTATATCTTATTTTGATTTCCAGGGTCCCACTACTTCCATATCAATGGTCTCCCTTTAATAGCAAATGTCTTGAAACTTGATGTACTTACCAGATGCTGAAGATGCCAGTGTCTTGATCTTCAACTTTTCAGCCTCTAGAATTTCGAACAATAAACTTTTTCCTTATAAATTGTCTATTCTAAGGCATTTTGTTGTAGAATTCTGTAAGGACTAAGAGAGTTGGAAATTCAACTTGTGTTGTAATTCAGCAACTCACAGGGTAAAACTCTGGGTTTGGTTTTCAGTAATATCAGCTCTGTGGCCAGAGGATGTAAAACTTTCTTTTAGGACAGAAAGTTTAGGATACAAAGTTTAGGTCATCTATGCAGTGCTTAAACTGGATATCTGGATTTGTAAGCACATTCTTTTCTTTACTCCTTATGTGCAGTATAATTAAGAGTCAAGTCATTGCATTCCTTAGTTTGACCGAAGTGTTCAGAGATATCAAAGACGAGGTTACCCAGAACCTTGCCTCCTATAAATATTTTATTAGGAGTAGCCAATTGCTGTATTTCACATATCTCTATTACCAACTTATGCCATGGATTATCAGTGCTCTTTTCACTAACTGAGGACCAATTCCAGAAATCCTAGAATCTATTCTGAAAACTTATCTTTAACATTCTATCTTTTGGAGCCACTTTTAGTAGCAAAATATGTTTCTGAAAAAAAAAAAACAAACCAGAAATAAGAGGATATCTACAGCCATATCTTCATTAATACCTATATCTATTATTTGTCATCTAACATCTATCTGTCTATATATCATTTATCTATTAAGCAAAGCAAAATATTTACTTAAGGAATTATACTGGTCAATACAATTGTAGTTACCAATAAGTCTAAAATCTGCAGGGAAGACCGGTAATTTGGAAACTCAGACAGACTTTCTTTGTTGCTTTCTTGAGGCACAATTTATTATTTTGGGGGGGAACTTTGGAATTTTTTTCTGAAAATCTTCAACTGATTTAATGAAGCCCACCCACTTTATGGATGGTAATCTACTTAAGAGTCAACTAATAGTAACTGTATTCTAAAGAATAACCTCACAGTAGCATCTAGACTGATGTTTGATCAAACTTCTGGACATTATAGCTTATCTAAGTTGACATGTAAAATTAACCATCACAATAAGCAAGACAAAAATGATTTATCACATTTAAGGAACAATAATGCAATTAATCAATAATTTCCCAATAGAAACAATGGAGAAAGTAGTGAAATGGCATACAGTTGGCTTTCTAAATCTATGGGTTCTGTATCTGCAGATTCAACCAACCACAGATTGAAAATACTTTAAAAAAATTGCATCTGTACTGAACAAGTACAGACACTTTTCTTATCATTTTCCCCTAAGAAATATAGTCTGATAACTATTCATAGTATTTACAATTAATTCAGAATTATAAGTAATCTATAAATGATTTAAAGTAGGGAGGATGGGTTTAGCTTATGCAACTATTATGTCATTTTATGGAAGGGACATGAGCATCTGCAGATTTTGTATGCACCAGTGGTTCTGGAACCAATACTCTGGATACTGAGGGAGAGCTATATTGAAAGTGATGGAAGAAAAAAGTCAATAAAATATTTACATTCAGAAAAATAATATTTTTTTTAAAAAGATGACATAAATACATTTCCTAATAAACAACAGAAAATTTATTCCTATTGCACTTGCCGTAAGAGAAATATGAAAGCAATTTCTTCAGACTGAAAGGAAATGAAACTTTAAGGTAACTCAAAATTTCATAAAGAAATGAAGAGTACTTATAAAGTAAAATAGGTGGGTAAATAGAAAAATCTATCTACACCACCAGATAAGGGATTGTTAAAGAAATAAAAAACTTGAAAACAACTCTATAAATCATTGCAAGCAAGCAAGCAAGCAAACAAACAAACAAACATATAAAATGTGCTTCTCCAGGAGTAGCTGCATACACATTTTTCTCAAGTGCACATAGAACATTCTATAAGATAGATCATATGTTAGGCCGCAAAACAAATCTTCATAGACTTAAAAAATTAAAATTATAGTAAATGTCTTTTCTGATTACAATGAATAAAACTAGAAATAGATAGTAGAAGGAAAACTGCCACAAATATTTTCCAGTGTAAACAATCAATGGGTCAAAAATAAATTACAAGAGAAATTAGAAAATAATTGAGACATATGAAAATTAAAACACAGTTCCAAAATTTCTGAGACACATTGTAAATAATAGCAACAGGGACGTTTATAGCTACAAATGCTTACACTAAAATGAACAAAGACCTGGGCATGGTGATCTTGTGGAGGATCACAGGTTCAAGGGCAGCTTCAACAACATAGTGAGACTAAAAAAATAAAATAACACAAAAAATAAAAAGGTCTGGGAGTGTAGTTTGGAGGCAGAATGCCCCTGGGTTCAATCCCTAGTATCATACAATAAATAAATAAAAAGAAAAAGAATAAATACCTCAAATAAACTAAATTTATGCCCTAAGAAACCAAGAAAAGAGATTAAAGATGGTGAAATAGAGGGAGACAGTGTCTTTCAGGTGTTTTGAGACTTAAAACTCAGTGTGAAGACTGCTTCTTGGAAAGGGATGAAAAGAAGCCCAAACTTAACCAAATGGCAATTGAAGCATGGTAGAATTGGAGGCAGCAGAGAGAGCAGAGGACTGAAAGGAGCTTCCCTTGACTCACCTGGTGAGTGGAATGGTGGTGGTGCCATCTTGCTGAGTCCATGCTGGGATCACAGCTGCCAGCACCCCAGCTCACTTGTGAAGCCAGTAACTGTAGACCATCACCAAAAGCAGTGTGCTTTTCTTTCCACACTTGACCAAGACTGACTACCCAGATAGCCCAGTTAGATCCTGCAGCTGCAGCAGAACTCATGTCTGTCTGCAGGGACTTTAGGGGAACCCATCAAGATTGTGAATTAACAAGCTGTAATTGCAGTGGGAGACTGCCCTGCACCACCACAGGGACTTTCATGGCAACAAACAGATTCGTGGGGTCTGTGAATTTGCAAACCACCCCTTCAGAGATAGGGCTGGGGCTATAATCAGACACAGCAGAAAAGTGAATTAGAGACAGCCCCTAGGGACATTTGGGGAGGAGGGACATAGAATCTGCAATTTGCTGCACCCTTGCAGGGTCTCCAGCGATCACCACAGGACAGCCAGACATGGTGTCTGTGGGGTGAAATAACTCAGCCTACAGAGTCGCAGGCTTGAAAAGCTATAAACTCCTGCCCAGCCATTTTTGGGCGCTACAAGCACCAATGCCAGAAGCCAACAAGGGCTTATATGATCGTAGCTGCCCAGAGCAGCAGTGGTGTCCCCAGAGCTAAATAACTGAGCCACCCAAGCCTCCGGCTCAGAAAGGTACAATCTCTCCCTGCCATAGTTTGGGCTATGAAATTAGGGAGGCCAGGGCCAGGAGGAGTTCACATGAGTACAGCTACAGGCTGGGAACTCAATACTCTCTGCCGGCAGAGTTTGTGCCTGGCAGGTATGCATGCCAGTGACTGACAGTGCTCCATGTAATCATAACCAGCAGATCAGTGGCAGTGTCCCAGGACCACCAAAGCTCAGTGAGCCAGGCCACAATCTGGGAACATAGAAATCACTGGCTCTGGTGGGCTTAGTCCCACTGGCCACAGAGGCTGGAGGTCAGTGCTCTGCACTTTCACGAGTTCAAAATCAGCAGAGCAGTGGTAGTGTGGGGCACTAAATACCAACCAGCAGCTGTAGGTTCTGAACAGAACATCATAGTCTGTGGCCCTATGGACTCTGGGCCTGGAGAGCACTGTGGCCTACAGCCAATTAGAGACTCCTGTTTGCCTGCACTAAGAACTATGTCTAGTTAAAGAGGATCTGGGGGAGAAACTCAAAAGTTTGATAATGAGACAGATTTGTAGAGGCAAATATATACTGTCAGCATAAATCTTATTATAAAGGGATAACAAATAGATATAAGACTCACACACAAAGAGGAAGAAGATGCCAAGACAGTAGAAATAAAATCCTGAGAACTCTAAGAACATGAGAATGAGGAATAGTGAGGAAACAATAAATTCCCACAACTCAACAACAAGGGAGATCACCAATACTGACTTGCAGGAAATGACAGAAGGAGAATTCCAAATTTTGGTCTTCAATATGATCAAAGGCCTCAAAGAAAGTATACAGGAAATGAAAGAGCATATCAGTAGAGAAATTGAGGCTCTAAGTAAGAACCAAAAAGAGAGTTTGAGAAAATGGAGGAGTCAGTGAATGAATTAAAGGCCACAATAGAAACCACCTCTGGAAGTCTAGACCACATGGAAAACAGAGTATCACTCTTGGAATAGTTCATTCAAAACTGAAAACATGCTGGGCATGATGGCCCATGCTTGTAATACCAGTACTTGGGAGTCTGAGATAGGAGGATAACAGGCCTCAGTTACTTAGTGAGGCCCTCTGTAATTTAGTGAGACCCTGTTTCAAAATAAAGAATAAAAAATAGTGCTGGGGGTGTAGCTCAGAAGAATGTCCCTGGTTAATTTCTCAGTACCTCAAAAAACCAAAAGGCAAAAATACCAAAAAACTAAACCAAACCAAAACAAAAAACAAAACTGAAAAGACAGTCAACAATATAGAGAAGGCAATATAACACAACCTGAACATCCAAGAAATATGGGAAAATATGAATCAACCTAACTTATGGATAATAGGCATTGAAGAATGTCTAGAAGCACAAACCACAGATATCAGAAACATCCTCAGAGAGATAATACTAGAGAATTCCCCAAACATAGAAAAAGACTTGGACATACACATACAGGAGACATTCAGACAAGATAAGCTCAGAGAAGGACTTCCCCACACCACGTAATAATCAAAATGATTAACATGTAGGCCAATGAAAGAATCTTAAAGGCAGCAAGAAAAAAAGAATTGGTGACATTCAGGGGCAAAACAATAAGAATAATTCCAAACTTCTCAATCCAGGACATGAAGGCCAGGAGGGGCTGGTTTGATGTACTCCAGACCTTGAGGAAAATTACTTCCAATCAAGACTGCTATATCCAGCAATAAAGATTAAAGAATACAATCCAACTATACACTGCCTGCAAGAAATTCACCTTACAGCCAAAGATATACATACACTAAAGGTGAAAGGATGGAAAAAATATACCATGTAAATGGAGATAGAAAACAAACAGGCAGCAATGCTCATATCCAACAAAACAAACTTTAAGCTAAAACGTATCAGAAGAGACAAAGCAAGTAATTTCTTATTAATAAAAGGAATAATCCAACAAGAAGATATAATGATAGTAAACATTTATGCCCCAAGTGTGGGTGCATCCACTTTTATAAAAAAAAAATCTCCAGGACATCAGGTCTCAAATAGACTAAAATACAATAATATTGGGAGACTTCAACACATCACTTATACTACTAGATCAATCTTGCAGGCAAGAGATGAGTAAAGACTTTCCAGACCTAAAGAACCTAAATGGACCTAATGGAGATATACAGAATATGCCAACCAATAACAGCTGAATACACATTCTTCTCAGCTGCTCACGAAACCTTCTCTAAAATAGAATACATTCTGGGCCACAAAGCAAGTACCAGAAAATTTTTTAAAAATATAATTCCCTACATCCTCTTACATCACAATGGAATGAGCATGATGTACTTTCACAAACACATCAAAGTCAACCACTAAACTGAACTTGAGAAGGAGGGAGGAGGAGGGAATAGGGTGGGAATTGGGGAAGGGTTAAATGAGAAATTGTGCAGGTATTCCTTTATCAGCTTGTACCTAACAAAGATATGTGATTACAATGCACCAATTAAGAATAAATTCAAAAAAAAGAAATCAACAACAGGAAAACCAAAAGAAATTACATAAATACATGGAAACTGAATGACACACTCTTGGCTTGAATGAGGATTGGATCTTATAAGGGGAGAAAAAAAAATCCTAGAATTAAACTAAAATAGAGAGACAATGTACCAAAATCTATAGGACACTTTGAAGGCAATGTTAAGAGAAAAATTTATAGCACTGAGGGCCCACGTAAGAAAAACAGAGTCAATAAATAAACAACCTAATGACACACCTCAAAGATCTAGAAAAACAGGAATAGTCTGATGCCTAAGCCAGTAGAAAGTAGGAGTTCATTAAAATCAGAGCAGAAATCAATGAAGTAGAGAACAACAACAACAACAAAACAATACAAAGAATCAACAAAACAAAAGCAGGATTAACAAGATTGACAAACCTTTAGCCAACCAACCCAAAAGAAAGAAAGAATCAACCCCAAATATTAAAATCAGAAATGAAAAAAGAACCGGGCATGATGGCACATGCTTGTAATTCCAGTACTTGGGAGGCTGAGACAGGAAGATCACACGTTTACAGCCAGCCTCACCTACTTGGTAAGGCTCTCTGCAGCTAAGTGAAACCCTGTTTCAAAATAAACAATAATAGGACTTGGGGTGTGTTCAGAGGTAGAATACCCCTGGGTTCATTCCCTAGTACCATAAAAAAGAAAAAAGAAATGAAAAAGGAGACATCACTACAGAAAGTGGGGCTATCTAGAGGATCATCAGAAACTATTTTGAAAATTTATATTCCAATAAACTGGAAACCATGGAAGATATCAACAGATTTCTAGACACATACAACCTACCTAAATTGAACCAAGAGAATATAGAAAACATAAACCAATCAATAGCAACAAAGAGATAGAAGCAGCAATAAAAAGCTTTCCATCAAGCCGGGCGTGGTGGCGCACGCTTGTAATCCCAGCATTCGGGAGGCTGAGACAGGAGGATCCGGGTTCGCGGCCAGCCTCAGCTACCTAGTGAGGCACTCCGCAATTTAGTGAGACCCTGTTTCAAAATAAAGAATAAAAAATAGGGCTGGGGGTATAGCTCGGAGGTAGAATGCCCCTGAGTTCAATCCCCAGTACCGAAAAAAAAAAAAAAAAAAAAAAAAAAAAAAAAAAAAAAAAAAAAAAAAAAAAAAAAAAAAAAAAAAAAAAAAAAAAAAAAAAAAAAAAAAAAAAAAAAAAAAAAAA